>BGPT01000025.1:100661-198658 GCA_003297045.1 Symbiodinium sp. clade C Y103 | reverse complement strand
GGCGTTGCCCACTGGGATCCGGAGCTCGCGGTTGAGGTCCGGCACTGCCCACTGGGATCTGGGGCTCGCGGTTGAGGTCCGGCGTTGCCCACTGGGATCTGGACGTCGCGGTTGAGGTCCGGCAGTGCCCACTGGGATCTGGAGCTCGCGGTTGAGGTCCGGCAGTGCCCACTGGGATCTGGAGCTCGCGGTTGAGGTCCGGCAGTGCCCACTGGGATCTGGAGCTCGCGGTTGAGGTCCGGCAGTGCCCACTGCGATCGGAAGCTCGCAGTTGAGATCCGGCAGTGCCTGCGGCGATCTGGAGCTGGCGAGGAGGAGGCGGGAAGTGAAGGCGGAAGGCGGCGGAAGGCAAACCCCGCCTCCCCGCCCCGCCCCGCGTACAGCTGTGATAAAATCTAGTAACCCTCACCTGGCAGGTGGGGAATGATATAATTTAATGGTGATACAATGGTGACATATATTGATGGGATTGTTGGTTGGTTTATACTTGGAGGCATTGTCCCTGCAACCGGTTGGTGTTTGCGGGGAAACCAAGCATGCGATAAGCAAGAAATGGGAACGAGATGGAACTAATGACCGGGGACACTAAAGTAATCAAGTGGGAAGATGTCCACTGTATACATCCACCATAAATCCAAGCTAGGACACCTATAAAGCAACTTGGCCATCTTGGAGGTCCCACATTGCCACGGGGTCAATGTGGATTCAATCAACGAAAAAATAACTTATTGTATAAGCCATGGGCAATTGACGGAAAACATCCGTTTTTAGTTTTCATGAAGTTTCAAATAAAACCCTAATGGCTATAGCTGGAGATTTTTTTTTATCAAAACCCATAGTACAAAATCTGCCTAAAAAACGGGATTGAAATTGGATAGAATGATGGTGCAAGGAGTGGCATAACGTGGGGACCCTTAGGTATACCCTCAAAGATGTGATCCATAATCGTCGTAATTTGACACACATGCAGCTTCATCTAGGTAACTTGGCTTACTATGTGGGGATTACTCGGGATATATGTGCAGTTGGGTTACGGTCAAACGTGGAGAATGTCTCAATGTTTAATGAAACATAGTTTGGTATTAAGGATGCACCATCTGTAGATGATTTACCTGTTGAACATTATTGAACAAATGTAATTTTCCAAAGCAAACTGCTAGCTTGCCAGATGGTAGATGACTTGAAATAGTTCTGACCATCTGTCAAAGTACTCAGCTGTATACTGTACCAATTGGGCATGTGTTCAGTCCAAAGGCGTTTGTCGTCAGGAATTCTGAGAAGCATTGCTGTTCCATTCATTAGATTGTGCATATTGGGAAAAACTGGGCAGACCATATTTTGTTTCTTGACATTGGAAATACATGGAAATACAATAAAATACAATGAACTACGCCGTAACTACGCTATCTTCCTGGCAGCTCAAACTGACTCACTGCTGCTTTCCTGGCAGTATCCTAGGATCACATGCCGCCTGCAGTATTTGGGGTGGCATGATGAGAAGTAGTTTCAACCGTTCCGCAAATTATGGCTGGATTTCCGCACTTTCCACTAATTAGTCATAGCTCCGTTTACTGCCTGCTAAAAGAGAAGTCCCAATCAGCATTGGTAAATGATACGTGTCAGTGAAAGCCAACTTAATCCGGATCAGCTAAGCTGGAGCGTATACACCATTCCGACATGATTTGCCACTTCGGCCAAGACACACCGACCTGTCCCATGTGTCGCCAAGAGACGAGCTTTTGGATCCAAATTCGCTTGGGGTAGTTGCGAAATAGGTTGCAAAATATTGCTTTAGCAAAGATTTGTAGGACAAAGAATTTTGGCCAAGGAAGAGCCAACCCGAAACCATGAAATCTTCAAAGCTTGGAGCCCATCTTTTGACGTTCGGTTTCCGAATTGAGTGTTTGGCACCTTTTGCCATCTTGTTGGGCCGAATTTGGTGGTGCATCGATGGCTCCAAGTGTCACCAGTCCACACCACAACCAAGTGGCTGGTGGCCGCTGGTTGCCCAGGATCCACATGGCTTCAGTTTCAGAAGCCTGGAAATCTATCCATTCCACAGATCCAAAGGTGGGGAAAGAACGCGCAAAAAGTGCCACTGCAGATCTGTTCTCAAACTCGGAACATCACCCATGCATCACTGCCCTTACATATCTTTCGATAAGTGGTTGAGTATGGCAATCTTCCATTTGCGGTAAGCGTCAAGTCAACAGACCAATGATTCACTACAAATCCATGTCAACCAGCCACTGACGTTGCCAATATTGAAGATGGGTTCGATATGCTTCGTTTCGGGTATGAAAAAAAAGGGTCGGTCTGCAGATAGGGTACCCCAAAATCCCCTGATCTGGTTTGTCGCCTCATCCAACTGTACTTGTCTCCATACATTTCCAAAAATCCCAGTTGATCAGTTCTAAACAAAGCAATTCATACCACCTGCATATTTCCATTCTATTCCCATCATATTCCCATTTGGTTCCCAAAAAAAGATGGGAAAAAGTTAAACATTTGGCTGTGAATCAAAACCCTGGTACCTGCCAAAATAGCTGGTAAATGGATGTTCATCCCATCAAATTCGATGATAATAGGTTTTGAATGGTTTTGACCCATCCCCATTTTAGAGAGTTCCCCTCCCAAACGCTTCGAATCTCCTCCATTTCCCATCGCGCGGCTCCTGGTACCAGTGGATTGTTCCTCCTTCCACTGGCAGAAGTCCACTCCTGCGATCGAGGATGCTGGAAAAAATCCACAGCTATGGACCGTACCACTTATATCAAAGGGATTGTAAAGTCTTGACACCAAGGTCATATATATATATGTATATATACATATACCTTAAATGAGGTCGTAAGCCAGTTATACGGTTCAAGGAGTTTAAGGGCCACAACTGCAGTATTTTATACGCTAATCTGAGATCGTATGACACCAACTAAGGGTTTCTCACATATGTCATATGAATAGGATCAAGAACGCTTTTGACTAGGAAGATCTATAATGAGCATGATAATCTAAGATTGTAGGAAATGCTCGTTTGTTTCTCAAACTACTCTGGCTCTCATACAATGATCAACCACCAGGGGTTGGCATTGCTCATTCCCGGCGAAGTATCCCATAGTTCCCATAAAGGAAAGGAGAAATTCGAGAAGATTTCACCTATTCACCGCCATGGAAATGAGGTGGTGCCACCTTATGGAGCTGGATGACCAGTGAAAACACCAACAGACAATGTGGGGCCCCCCAAACGATAGGTAAGTTGGTTTATAAACCCCATGAATACTAGAGTTATAGGTACCACAAAACATAGTAAAATTGGAGATATAAATTAAGTTATAAACCAACTTAACTATCGTTTGGGGGCCCCACATTGAATGTATGGTTTGCTTCTCCCCACTTTCTATGGCTCATGGTGCCAAAAAACGGCAGAGACCTCAAAGCCGTCGACCGAACCCAGATGTGGAAAACAAAACGGACCTGTCCTGGCAACCCATTTGATGTAATCCAAAATCGGGGTTTGATGGACAAAACCTATCTGTTCAATCTAAGCTCACTGGATTGGTTTAAGGGAACATTTACAGGAAACCCCTATATTTGATGGGAAAATCCATGGTTTCCTGTAAACTTACCCATTAACCAATCCATTGATAATCTAATCTATTCTATTCTATTCTAGCTATCTATCTAGCTGTCTATCTATAGAGACTAATGAAATGTGTAATCCCTGTAGATGTCGAGTTTCTTCCCGTGAAATCCACTTCGAAAAAAAGGAAGGACCACTCCCACAGAAAAGGCTGAGGCCTTTTCGCAGGTCGCCAAAGAGCATGAAGTTCTTGATGTTACTCATGGAGGTCATGCACCTTAGTGGGGCCCTTAGGAGTTTGCCATGGGAATATGATGGGGCTATGGTGGGATACAATGAGAATAACGATAGGTTTACTCGCTGTTGGATTGGTTCACTATATGTCCGATGGTTTATGGTAGATATATCTACCATCAAATGTGTGTATCAACCAATTTATACTGCGAGGGGTCAGGGCCAAGTAATGAAAGACATCAGATCTTGTCATAGGTCACTTCTTTACATCGAGGGGCGGGTGATCAAATAGAAACTGGCGACATTTACCACCGAAAATAGGAGAATCCAACAAAATGGACCATAATGGACCATAATGGGTCGTCGTAGTCCCCTAATCACTAGGTAGTATACCCTGTGGTCAACTGTTACATAACTATGGAAAATCACCATTTTTAATGGGAAAATCCACTATAAATGGCAATTTTCAATAGCTATATTAGTTTACCAGAGGGTAACCGCAGATAATCTATCAATTGGTATTTTGGGCAGTGCTCAAATGTGAAATTGAAGCAGTCATAGAAGGGATTGAAGATGTAGTCATAATTGGAGCTAGATCAGGTGCAAATTGCGAGAAACCCAGGCATTAAATCCTTGATTGAACATCAATAAAATATGGGCCTGACACTGGTTCAATGATGTTCAATGTGTCAAATACACTCGCACTGGATGACCTCGATCCTTGAATGGACATTCAACAAGTGATCTTTGAAAGTACAGCCAACTCAGTAGATGTGAAACAGCCCAACTTGCCGTTGCAATCCAATCTGACAAACGTGGATCACCAGGTAGGATAGCCCCACATAACAATCCTCGTGTGAAAAAGTTACCTACTTATCTGATACATATCACCTCCAAATCTCCACAATAATTCGCCATAGAATGTTAACCCAGGATCAATAACCAACTAGTTTATTGGCAGAGGGGTATCCCATCAATAGCATACGGCATCACTTCTTGGGATAAATGTAGCAAGTCATGGTTTACCATTTGTTTGAAAAATCTTAGTTGCTTTTCTATCTTGGCTCTACATGTCAACCCTGGATTCATGTCAATCTCTGCCGGTTCACTCAGGGGGTTACGATACACATCCAAACATCACTGCATAGTCTACACAGGGATTACCCAAGGGATTTGTTGAAGATCCACCGTTGCGAAATCAACTGAGGCTTCCCCGCAGCGATCCATCGAAGAGGGCCAGCTTGTTGAAACTGCTGTTTTCCTGCAGCTGAGCACTGAAGATCAGGAAATCCTCTGGTTGTTTGATGTTGTCGTTGAGAGATTTGATTTGGGTTTCTCCAAAAACTGAAAATTGGATGCAGGAGATTTGAGATGATTGCAGGGGCATCCTCTGGTAGATGGGGGATTTTATAAAGGCAAGTTGCATACTGGATATAATGGATTTAACGGAGATCTTGTTGCCAACAAAAATGGGATGATGTGATATACAAAACTAGATACCCCACCACATTGATATTGTCGTACTTTTCTATCTTGATCGAGGTTAGCATACTACACAAAATGTATACCAACCATAAATGGCATCCCCAAAAGGGACTGAGGCTGTCAGGAGACCTGGCATGGTCAATTGGGTTAGCAACAGGCGACTTAACTAAAGAAACGCCTATCAATGGAAAATACACAAGTCTTCAATTTGAACATCTGCGCAAAGATGTTCAAATGTTCCAGCCATGCCACTTTTTTGGGTTAACAAATCATTGACGGATCGAATGGCATTGTTGGGCGTTCCAAGTCGCACTTTCTTCTGCCACTTGAGGGTCCTGACCCCTTCAGAATTCCAGATGGTTCTCTTGGTCAAACTAGGGACTTTGCCATTGTGCTGGATAGCCAGGTATTTCATATTCGTGTTGACGTCGGGCTTGGTGCCCCCCATTTGCCAAAAGAGATTTTCCATGTGAGTGTTGAGCCGATTCACGCTGGCAAGCGTGAATTTCGTGATGGACATATTGTCCGAGGCTGAGGCCCCGATGGTGGCCATGTCCCTCTGCAATTGCAGAATTGTTTCGTGCTGACGTTGGGTCGACTGCACCGCTTTTTGGCATATTTGGATGGCACGGGCGATCACTTCTATATTCTTTGGCTCTTTCTTGGATCGCTTAGCAGCAGGCTCAGCACCCTCGTCTTCCGACAAAACCTCTGCAGGTGAGGTAGGGTCACCCCACGTACAATAATTACATCACGGATCATCATGGTGGATACAGCACTCTCCATCTAATTCATGTTATTCGTTGTTTGTAAAATTGACTTTCTGATTTGTACAAATGGTTTCATCATGTCTCATCCATTCAAAAAAAAAATGGGGATCATCTCATATATATAAACCACCAACCAACCAGTTTTTTTCGCTGGACAAATCCCCTGTCAAAAGGTGGTTCAAGTCTCTTGAACACTGCTTTTCTTGATAATAGATCATCCCCACTGAAAAGGGTAACAGCATTGCTGGTTGGCTTTAGCCCGACTATTCTTGCTATTTGACTTTTGCAAATAAGTCCCCATTTTGTAGCTTGTCTTCCCCACGTCTCCTGAATTTCATCAACACATATCCAGTACTTTAGCTGGTGCCGCATAGTTAAACTATAAGTTGCTTTATGAACCCATCTGTACTATAGTACATCCATGAAATAAACCATACTTACTATAGTTCACCCAGTGTTGAAAATATGTCCACCAACGGCTAGCGATTCGGATTGCAGGCACCGCGGCTGCGTACCTCTCAAACTTGGATTTTGCTGAAGAGCAAATCCCTCAAGAAACACTGGATTGGTTAATGGGAAAATTTACAGGATAGCCCTATATTTCATGGGAAAATCCATGGTTTCCTGTAAATTTTCCCTTAAACCAATCCATTGATTCCCCAAGTATTTGGCATTACCATTACGAAACTAAACCACATCATCGCCTCGGCAAATCCAAGATAGTTAATTTCAAGACTGAACTAAACTTCCATTGAGTTTGTGGATTTTCCCTGTGTTTTTTTCCGATATTTGTCCTATGGTTATTCAAAATCTTCCCTGTATTGGTTTCCCATGATTTCTCATGGATTTCCCCATATTTTCCCATGTTTTCCCCATGATGTTAGTGGGATTTCCCAGCCTTTATTCCTTCACCATTCCCCATCTTGGATTCCCCAAACTCATTGGATTGGTTAATGGGAAAATTTACAGGAAACCTCTATATTTGATGGGAAAATCCATGGTTTCCTGTAGATTTTCCCATGAACCAATCCAATCACAAACATCACCCGCAACTCACCACGCCCGTTGCGGTCCCATTTCTCCACGTAGAGCTTGAAGCCTTCGGCGTGGATAAAGTTGCTGCCAGATTGGCCAACCTCAAGATGCAAGCTCAGATGAAACTCTGAGGCAATGGGGGAGGCTACCACAGTGAAATCTTTGTTGATTGAAGAAACATAGCAACTATATGTAACTGTATATATAATATGGTACCATAGACCCTATTTCTTGGAGTTAATATTCATTTGTGCTATTCAATAGGGATTCGAGAAGGATCTCCATCAGCATCAGCCAAAATGGGAATGAAACTAACCATGATGGAAAAATATTGGGGTTTAAACCATCCGGATTGATTAGGTTGGTTTATTTAAATTTACCGTTGGTTTCATTGATTAGTTTGTTCTTTTTTCTTGCCAGAAACCGCCAATTAAGAATAGTTTGTCTCCCTTCTACCACCTGGTAATCAAATGTGGCTTGATGAAAATCCACAATTTAGTTCGATGATTTTCACTGATTTTCACATACAAACCTTCATTTGTATGTTCCAGCCAGTCACGTTTATAAAACTACCAAAGGGTACCTGAGGAAATTGATGTTTTGCAGATATTCTTGGATATATGGGGGAGGGCATCTCTTTTCTTCAAGCACTAACGAGTGGTGCAACGTGTTCCATTGGGAAAATTATGTTCAAAATGCATTTTCAATGGTCAATACTCATCAACACAATCATTACAGTACTATGATTCTTTCATAGCAAAAATAGTAACTAACAAGGGAGTATAAAGCACCCCGCTTTGAAACAAATCCTGCTGTCTGCGAATAAACCACATATTTTGGCTGAAAACGGCTGGTGATTCATGGGGATACAATGGAGATACTACAGGATATAAGCAACAAATATGCGTATTGGGTGGGTCTGAAATTGGTATACCCCGGGAGATTGATTTTGGATGGAACAAATCGGAAAACAGTGATGATATATCCAATACATTGGCCATATACTACGTGTACCCACAAAGTTCCAAAGTATTCCAAAGTGATTATCTATTGATCAAATTGGGGTTCAAATCCAAATGTCAAGGAAGACATGTGTGGAGAAGCATCATTCATCGCTTCGCGGGGCCCACAACGTTCTGCAGTCGTCAACTGTCTGCAGTACCGCCGCGCCAGAGACTTTCCGATCGAATCACGACCTGGTTTCGTCTCTTGTGGCGACTGCTGAAGAATGTCTATCCACATCTTTGCGTCTTCCAAGTCCAAAGGCATCGCGGCTTCAATGCGCGGCGTTGGTTTCCGACATCAAAGCATGCATCTCCTTACGTTTCTTTTGGAGCAAGTGTTAGAATATCTCCTAGAGGACCACCCTCTCGATCCTCGTATGGTGAAAGGCCCAATAAGAAACTGGATCCTTGGTACACGCTCCAGCCAGAGCGCGGTCATGATTCGAAGTTTCTGCTACCGCACTTGCTGGTGAGAAAAAACTGCCTCAGCGATCCATGGCACTTGGTGCTTCCAACCACCACTCTTGGAATTCAAGAGATGAACATCATCATGTTTCCTAGGTAGATCATTGTGAATCATCTAAAAATGCCCTGTTTTTCCTAGACATGTTAGTTTTGTTGAGGATATGACGAAGTATGACGTACGATCGACGCAACTCCATTAAGTTTAGACCTGCAGAATTCCGCATCAGTTCAAAAGCATTCCAAGAATCGGGTGAACCGAGGCAACCATTGAAAGTACCGAAACGACAATGCAGGATTCTCTGCAAAACCGACATCCTTTTCCCCATGCATGTTCACCATCAACAGAAAATCCAACGGGCCCACTGTTCACGTACTTGTTTCGTGTTTGTTTTGCTGATCTTACTTTTTCCAACAAGCGAAAAAGGAATCATATTACAGTCGTGCCAGTGCTTTGTGCTTTATAAATATATATTATGTATATAATATATTCTTTTGTAAATATAAAAAAATCAAATGTAAGTCTAAGTAGAACAAAACGGTTTGGTACACAAGTTCTGCTTGCAAAACTCTCTGGCAAACAATTCCTTTTAACAGGACGGTTTTGCAGCCAAGTTCTGCTCACTAAAGGGTCTGGCGAACAAGTTCTGCCGAGGAAACATTCTACGAACGTGCGGGTTTACTCACAACAATGGACATCTCACCACAACCGTATGGCACACCGATAGGCATGATCTCACAACAAAGGAGCAGATCTCACCACAATAGAATGGCACACCGCATCGGAATGTTCCAACCATGATGATGTTCGCAATTCCTACATATGTAAGTAGATATAAATCAATACATGTTTGGATTTGTTTGTCATGGATATGTGTTCTACAGTGAATCCCAAACTCATTTTGATATTCTTGGTATGTGCGTGTATATGTTCTGTAATGAATCCCAAACTTATTTGAGAGATTGTGGGATATCTTCTTGGCGACATGGCGTCAAGCCTGGCGAGTGGTGTGTCCTCCAAATGCTAAACCAAAAACAGGGCTTAATGTGATGCATGTAGACCCTGGAGAATTACATTCAGTTACCAAAAATATGTATTTTTACATATGTTTACTCAACACTTTAGCACTTTTAGAAACACATTCACTTGGATCATTCGACAGCCTAGGGCATAGGTAGATTGAAAATCACCGTTACACTGCCACAATCCTGGGATATGGGTTCGATTTCACATTGGATCTACCACTTGATAAAACTTTTGACATCGTTGATTTGGCCTGAAATTTCCAACCGCAGCTACGTACGTTGGGTAACTCAATCCACATTGAATGAACCGGTTTGAGGGAAATATCTCAAGGAAGGATAATGTTTCTTTATTACCACCAAATCAAGAGGGTTTTTGAACAATTTCCCATCAAGCAATTCTGGGACCAACGCTGGTGAATTCCAATACTTGAATCATCCAGCTTAGTAAGTGGTTCGCATCCATAGTTTAAATCCATATGGTCTCAAAACAGTAGTCGGTTCAATCATCCTGTTTGCTGGTGAACCCACAATTTATCAATTCATTGGTGGTTAAATCAACATTTGTTTATATGGTTAAATCAGATTGTTTCTTCCTTAAATCAACATTTTTGATGGGGATTTGATGGTTAAACAGCCATCCTTTTTTTTGGTTGCTTTCTAACCCATCCCCAAGAAAAAAATCAACACTCATCCCATTTCTATGGTTAATCAACACTACATCCCATGATATATATCCAAATATATCACCATCCTATCCCATTTGCTCTTAACCTGGCCTCAGATGAACTAAGCGGCTTCAATTGCTTATCTGATTATTGATTATTGCTTAACCATGGGTAACCTATCCATATTATTTTGATATTGTTATCCCATATGGAACCACCAACCAATCGCAGGCTGGCACCTAGTGGTAAGTTGGTGTCTTATCCCCATAGATATAGCCCCGATAAATCCTGGGGAAGTTGAAGTTAGTTGCACCAACTTAGCTAACAAAATCCCATTCAATTCAATCACCATTGATTCTCATTCAATCACCATTGATTCTCATTCAATCACCATTGATTCTCATTCAATCACCATTGATTCTCATTCAATCACCATGAAATCCCATTATATCTAGCAATCCAATGAACTCACCATCAAATTACGTAGATATTCCATAGACATTCCACTCATCTTAGCTAAAGACCTGCAAGGTTTTGAAGATCTCATCATATCTCAAACCACCACCGCGGGATCCTTTTGGCTGAGGAACCACCGTGACGGGCGAACGCAAGGACCTTGTGCAGCACGACCATCCAAGGTGCAGGAGTTTTTCCATCCACAGTATCATGGAATAATGATGATAGAATCATGGTTCAGAATGAGACTTTCATCTGATTATAGTTCCAGAATAAGTCTATGAATTCTGGGATCTATATATTGAATATGTATGGGATATGTCTGGAATTAACATCAAACAGGTTGAACAAAAAACAAAATCCCTATTGATGTTGATCGATTTTTTGATGGAATAATGGGATAATGATATTTCTGATTTTGTGGCAACTGATGAGGATATGTTGAAACAATCTGAAACAATAGTTAATTACAATAAGAAACACAGATATGGGATTAGAATGGGTTTACTGATGATTTACTAACGGGAATGGGGATTTGTTGTGGAAATAATGGGAACCCAAAAAGATGCTGTGCAACAACAAATATCACTCAGCCAGGTGAAGAAGCTATGGCCTCCAATCACAAAGTAACTCGATTCATTCCCTTAATAATTACCGTCTGGTTATAACTAACATAGCCATAGAAAATCCCCTATAAATGCAGGTTTTAATGGGAAAATCATCCAAAATGAGCCATTTTCCATGGCTATGTTAAATAACCACAGGGTAATACCCTTATGTCAAATTCCCCCTTAGAGGCCCAAGAGGCCCCCAAAATGAATAGATCCAATTTATCCCATCCTGAATCTAGAGATTCTAGGGCCTCGAGTATGGCATTCAATACTAGGATGGGATGATCCAATCTAGTTTACTGAGGGGGCTGTTTCATGGGAACGTCAAAAGTGGACCATCGTGCTGTTGGCTTTTCCTTCGTCTCCTGCCGAGTGATACGCACCTGGAGACCATCGAGAAAAGCACCTGGAAAGTTCCCTTCCGTGAGCATAAGCTCCAGAAAATCACTGGCTTCGTGATGCTCCTCCCAAAGCCGGTCACCGAGCTGAGCCAATCGATAGCCGCATAGTTTCATATGTTGTTGGTTGGTTGGTTGTTTTCGGAAACGACGCGAAACATCATCAACTATTGGTGTACTTGCACATGTGTTTTGGCCACCGTAGAGTCTTAGAGCTTGAACCCTGGCACACGCATTCCTTTAGAACCAAACATGGCCACCTTGGAGCAATGCTGCAGAACGTCAACTTCGGAAGGTCAAATTCCCCACGGAGTCTGGTAGATGACATCCATCCATCTTCCATCTGAGGCCGTAGATTCCCCCGTGCGGCCGGTGGATTACAGCAACCAATGGCTTCTGCAGGTGGGTTCTGCTGCAGGTTTGGTCAGTGACTCCCGAAATACCCTTCAAAAGTTCCACGCGAATCTTCCAGATTGACATGATGAGCACCGGGTGACCCATCTTGGTTTGGACCACAACCAAATGCTCTTGATGGCAATTGATGGCAACAGGAGCAACTCAAGAATATTGATGTTGGCAGAGGTGCATGCAACAGGAAGTGCTATAGTCGGATCAGGTTCGGATATGATGCTAGGGCTGCTAGGGATAGCATCAATACAAGGTGGTGCCAGCCTAGATAGCTAAGTAGGTTTATAAGCAAACTATCTAGGATTTGTTGATTATATATTGTATATATATATATACATATATATCTGTTGTAAGTGAATTATTGAGGAATTGAAGGGGTTCTGTCTATAGTTAGAAGTGTGAACACAAACCAAGAAACATAACTCTGGAGGCACCACTTTCTAACTATGCGGATGCATTAGCCGCATTGATTATAGACCCCATTAACTCTATCTGCAGACGTTCGCCCAAGATAACAGTATCACTAAAACACCTGGAGTTTACCAGGGAACATTCCTTCATCTCCCATCCTCGATGGAACAACAATCTGGCTGAGGGGATTACCGTAAGGGACCACACCCGTGGAACAATTAACCATTTCCATGATTCAATGGATTGGTTAATGGGAAAATTTACAGGAAACCTCTATATATCCAGTGAATGATAGAGTTTGTATGATGTCTGAATTTAAATCAGGCAACAGCCCTGCGCAGCTTTCGTTGGGAAATGTTGGCAAATGGGCATGGGCAAAGGTCCGGAGCTGTGTTGAACTATAGATATATCGACCATGAACTACAGATTATATCAATATATCATAATTGTGAGCCCAACACCAGCCTATTATAACATCTATTAACTATGGATACATCTCCACCATGAAATCCTACTGAACCTGGTGAAATCAGCCAAGATCCCAATAAACTTGCGGGTTACTCTCGGCAAAGTCCCCGAATTTGATCCTGATCTCAGACCTCTGATAGACCGGCGGCAGAATCCCAGGTTCTTTGTCCTGAATCCCAGTGCGGTGCTTACGGCAGTTATCAATGGGATGCAAAGTCCCAAGTGGAGGCACTGTCTGTACCTTGAATAAAGCGAGATTTTTTTGGGGGTGAGTATATCCCCTGACATAGCCCAAAACACAGAGGCCTGGTTCTTTTTGATAGCTACCTGGCTACAATAATTTGGGTACCTCGAATGGCCATTGAAGTTCGTACCTGGCTAATCGCTAGTTCACCCAGCGAACTGAGTAGGATAATAGCACATGTTTTCATCGGTGATAGTTCTTGATGTTTGTTCGAACAACTGGACAACTGGACAATAGTTAAAAGTGCAACTTCGAATCACAAAAAAATACAACAAATTGTAGATCTAATCTATCAACACACAGATGCACACGACTTCTGCTCACTATATGATAGCTCTATGAATGAATGTAAACATAGAACAGGTTAGATAGCACGCAACCAGGACGATAAGGACTCATGGTGAATATCAAAGAACATATGTTAGCAACATAAAGTATAACAAACTATTTGTTTTTTTGAGCACATGTTTAGAAGTACATTGACTAAACCAGTGATTTCAGCTGTGCTAAAACAACCAAAAGGCCTGTGCAAGAATGAATAAACTAAAATGACCTATTTGGGACCCAGAAATGATGCATATGAAGTATTGGAATCATCTATGTGCAGGCAACACACCAAAACTATGTTCTTCAATGTGAGCATGAAGATACATCGTGATTTGGTTGTAGTTCGACTTCATTCGTGGCTCATACAAAAACAGGATATGCAAAGCACAATTTTCTCATAGTTCCAATCCACAGAGGTCTCATTCCTTCCTGGTGACCTACCCAATGGAATGCTAAACATGAGGCTTTCAACCATCCAAAATCTTCGTTTTCAATTCGTTTTGAATGTCACTGGATTGGTCAAAGGGAAAATCTACAACCATGGTAACCATGGTTTTCCTCATCAAATATAGAGGTTTCCTGTTTCACACTTCCCTTAAGCCAATCCAGTGAAAATGATTTGAACCAATATGTGTGTTTTTTTTTTTTCTAGGGCATATGGCTGCCCATCCGAATCACCTAACTACAACCAACTTCCCAGCGTTAAAAACGGCGGAGTTCTTCCCACCCATCCTTGATGGTGAAGAGCATGAGGCGTCCACGACATGTGAGGTCCTATCAGTAGAAATTGACCCAAGTTTCAATGACTCCCAAAGATGACCCGTTGGGTTGAGAATGGTTTGAATTACTCGTGGGTATTCTATTTGTTAATGATGAATGGGATAAATGTAAGGATTTTTTGTGTAGTACTAAGCAACTTGATATGATACTTGTGTCTGAAAAAAAAGTATACCCCAGTGGCTTAGCCACCGCAACGAGAAAATGATGAGTCCAGTCTCCCATTTAGTTAGTAACAACCCATCCAAGGCTTTGCACTGTATGTGCCATTTAACAAACAAAAAACACATTGAATTGGTTCATTTTCACCCTAAAATGAATGTGACTTAATTTTCACCCTGAAATGTGACTCAACCACATTTACTAGGCACTTTGAAGGTCAAACACCTTATGAACCATCTGGGAATCAAACATAAAATGCCCAATGTACTGCTGACTTTCCCAGCTAGAAACATCCATTTTGGCAGGATTTCCCATTGCTATGTTGCACTATCTGAATGCAATTTGGCGGGTTTTGTCTGAAAATAGGGTACCCCCCATTCCAATGGATTAAATCCATTGGATTTTGCCTATTGAATTTTAGCTATTTGGGATTATTGTACTTTTTTCCCTCTCAACATTGCTATGTCATTTGTGGGTATCCCCTTCAAACAAAACCCATTTCACTCCCAGAGCTGGCCTCGCCAGTGTTCACCCCCGTTCCAACGGCCAAGCTCAGTGGAAAGCCGGGAAGATTCACCTGGCGTTCACCAAACGATAAATGGCTGGGTTCAAGATGGGTCTTTATGGTAGATATGGAGGTTTCCGAAAATAGGGCTACCCCTAGTTATCATCCATTTCAGATTGGAATTTTCCCTTATAAACCATCCAGCTATTTGGGTACCCCCATTTATGGACACCCCATATGGGGTTATAAACCAAGAGGCATGGTCCAGGGCTGGGGCGCCATGGGATTTAAGGGTCAAGCCATCGAAAGCGTTCTCTTGATGCCAAGAGTTCTTCTTGTGCATGGCCAGGTGGCTGGGCAACGCCAAAGTTTGACTTCAACCCATATATCATCCTCGGGGGCTTCGCTCCGAAGGCTACTATCGTTACCTCCCTTGGCCATGTCCACGTAGGCCCAGTGTAATGCTGTGTTCGGGTCATAGATCTGACCCTTTTGGAACTTCTCCAGACTTAGATGGCAATGGGCTGAAGACTTGCTGAATTGCTGAACGTTCCAGAAACAATTGAAGACATGCTGAATTCTTGGGTTCACAAAATATTGCATTCAATTCAATCCTAAATCATCCATACATGGGGGTTTCCTAAAATAGGGGTACCCAAAAATGGATGGTTTAGAATGGAAAACCCTAGGGGTACCCCCATTTTAGGAAACCCCCATATCCATATCAAATAACCCTGAAGGTCTGAAGGTTCCCGTGTCCTTCAGCACATGAGGATGGACACTTTTTCCACAGAAGAAGCAGGACTTTACCCACGAAATCAGCAGCTTCACTTCACTCAACAATAACCTCCAGTAAACTAACATAACTACGGAAAATCACCATGTTTAATGGGAAAATCAACCATAAATGGCAATTTTCAATAGCTATGTTAGTTTACCAGAGGGTAACATGATTTAAAAAAACACATGTTGGTCAACTTGGATCATCATCCCATTTTTTAAATTGACAATGGGATAAATCTGGGAAACCACCAAGCAGAAAGTGAAAAAAACTGAAACTATTTGATGGTTCTAAGCCCCAGTGCAAATAGTTGTGTCGACTGGGGAGATTCGTCTCACAAGAATGCAATTAATTGCACAACCGAGAAATGAACACAAATTTGGGTGGATGGATGATGCGTGGTTACAACAAACACATGCCGTGAATGCTGTGACACATGAACACCAACAGTGGGTGCTAAAATATAGATTTATATATTTATATTCCATATGGGGATGGATCAGAACCTACTATTATCAGTTTTAATTGGATGAACATCCAGCTGTACCATGGGGTGAACAGAAGGTACCAGGGTTTTAACCCCACTTAAATCACTCTCCCAGTGGACTCAGCGGACCGGCCCGCCGTTTCGAAAAAAGTTGGTGGTGCCCATCCTGTAACGACATGTTTGCCTACACATGTTCCTGGCGAAAACAAGACATGGGTTGAAGAATTGGGTGCTCCGAAAAAACGCAAACTGGTGCTTAGTAGGGAATGGGGGAATTTTTGATGACTGTTACTGGTTATTATAGGTCATTCCCCCATTCCCTGCTAAGCACCAGTAAGAAAAAACATCGCATCATCACTTTTTTTGTGTCTGGGTTGAGACCAACAGCACACAAGTTCTGACGTATGTTGGAACCCAACAATCCCATCCCCCAAATATTCAGCACCCTCTGATGGTCTCAAAAAAATCGTGTAGTTTCATCCCCTAGATTCCACTAGGATGTCTGAAAGTTGTTCAATAACCATGATTTATCATGGGTTATCAGGGATTGCTGGGATATGGGATGTTGAAATTGCCAATGCACCCAAGTATACCCTCTGGTAAACTAACAGTTTGCTATTGAAAATTGCCATTTATAGTGGATTTTCCAATGAAAAATGGTGATTTTCCATAGCAAACTGTTAGGCAATACCAGAGGGTATACCCAAGTCAGTTCGATCATCATAGCTCCGGGACCCACCGGATCCCTTCAATCTCATGCCAGTTTCGACCCAGCTCATAGACAGCACGGCCTGAACGCAGCAGGTTCAACTCCGAAGCCTAGATGTCTGCAGTTTCTCTGATTCTTTCATGATTCTTTGGCAATCCGGTGCAAGAATTTTGTAGGAATCCCATCCAACATGAAGATGAAACACCCCCCATTGTATGGTCCCCTATTCATGGAGGAGTCAAGCAAGAGTGAACGGAAACGCCCTCTTCCCATAGTCATATCTGGGTCTTATTCAAAACGATCCCTTCTGGATCTTTGGACTGGTCCTCCAACGTAGCTGCTAGAGCCCGAGTGTGGAGTCGATCTCAAACTCACCACCAACGAAGGTGAGGCTGTCATTGTGACGCTTTCAAGACCGTGGGGGTCGGAAGCTCGGTTCCTGGCCTCACGGGCCTCCAAGGCAACCTGGAACCGTGTCTGGTATCCCCCGAAGCCTTCACGTAGAGTTCTCACCGGTGGCATGGAGTCATAGTAGAGGATCTCCTCACAGCATAGGTGATTTCCTTCCCCACTTTTTGCCACGGTGGTGTTTAATGATTGTTGTGTATTGACTCACAGTCCCAGAGGACTGGTGATTGGTCAATGGGAAAGGATCGCCTTGAGGCAACCCCCTCGGTTTTTCTCGTGGACAGGCAGCGCAACGAAAGCCACCCATCGCTTAAGCGATGTTTGGAATGAAAGCAGGTAGCCGGGATAGTGCAAACACTGCTCGCGTCAAATCATTTAAGATTTTCTGGAACATAAGCCATGACAAATACCCCTATCTCATCCGATTGCATTGGTTAATCAATAAATATCCCTAGTATGAAGCATTATAATTGCCAAGACCTCACATAGGTTAAGAATCCCTTGTAATACCCAATCAACATTGATCAAATCTACCAATGATATATCCTATGATAGTTTATGATTTCAATCCCTAGACATATAATATATAACCATTTAGACAAATATATACTTAAAAATCAACATCTACAAACATAGCCATTAAAAATGCAAACATTCCATTGTTCAACATTCATTCAGCCTCCTCGTTGTCGAAGCTGAAGTGATACCGCCCAAGCTTGGAAAGCTCCTGCTGCAGAACGAAAAGATGGGCCATAGGAATGGTCGATTTGACATATGGAGGTTTCCTAAAATGGGGGTACCCAAAAATGGATGGTTTATAATGGAAAATCCTATTTAAAATGGATGATTTGGGAGTACCCCTATTTTAGGAAACCTCCATATTTATACAGTTTTCGATACATTTCTAGTAACCCCCAAGATGATGCTGAAACCTGTTTTGCAGGTTGGCGGTTTATAGAGGTGTATAGATGATATTTATCTCATGGTTTCCAGGTTTCCAACTGTTCTTTCTACATATTTTGGGGTGGCTGTGACATGATGTTGCCGACAGGGATTTCCCATTGCCCTGTTGAAGGGTACAGCTATTCCACTACAACAATTGCCCAAGCTGCCCGAGTTACCGCAGTATCGCGCCAATAATGAGTGGTTGTGAAAATTCAAACGAAGGTTGTCCAAAAAAAATAGGTGGCTGCTATCAGAAACCACAAAAATTGCGGGTTCTATACTATCATATTTTTGGGAAACTCTATTCGTAGCTCCAACTGGCTTCTAGATTCGTGGGGAATGTGGATACCCCTAGCTTCGAACCAGTTCCTCCGAACCACTGGTCATATTCCATCAGCACCTATGCCCCCTGCGGTGACAGATTCCTTGGACGTCTCAATCCACAATTCGTAGCCTCAGTGCAGGCGTCACTTGAATGGTTAGTACTGCAGCACCCAACAACGCAGGGTACCCTTTGGCAATCAAACATGGCCAGCTGGAAAATCCTCTATAAATGTATGTTTTATATTTTTTCATAATGGGAACATCATCCATAAATGGGAGGTTTTCCATTGCCACATTTGATTTCCGGAGGTAAATTCGCTGGTCTCTTCTGTGTTTTGGAAGATGGTGGGAATATTTCATGGTAAACATCAACTTGTGCAAGTGTGTCAAGTCACGTTGTTGAAGAATATGCTAGGGATAGTAACAGGGATAGTCTCATCCTAACGACTTGAATGCTGATTTACTTCTTGGAAATCTTTCTGGACATCGCTATGGCAATGATGGCAATAGACCCTCCCTACTCAAAATAGATCACTGCAGAATGCACACGTGACTGCCAAACTTGTCGTCCAAATATGTCCTTCCCACTAAAATCATTACCCCCCAAATAAAACCGTGGTTTGGCAATTTGGTGATCTATCCATTCCGTGGTCCCAAATGTCTGGGTTCTTTTTGATACTAAATTATAGGTTTACACCCAAAAACCTCGGGGCATGACTCCCGGGAAGTAAAGTCCACAGCCCACAATGGGTGAATACTTAAGACCTGGGAAAATATCAAAGTTGCGCTCGATATTAGCCATCATTTATTGGACTATCCCATTGTTACTTCTGCGGGTCAGAATCAGTTTTGAAATGAACTTGTTGCATATGAATTCATAGATCAAAACCTGTCAAAACCCTGGGAGCCACTGCAGTTGAATTGTTTGTATACATAGATATATATTAATCATTCTTATGAATCATAACTCAAAAAACCATTGAAACCATGAAATTTCCATTTAAAAACCATTGAAACCATTTGTATAGCCATTCTCATCCATTTACCATTAATCATAATATATATATATATATATGTATATATTAACCATTACTATGAACCATAGATCAAAAAACCATTGAATCCATGAACATTTCAATTAAAAAACCATTGAAACCATTCGTATCACCATTAAACATCCACTTACCATTAGTTATATTAACCATTATTATCAACCATAGATCAAAAAACCATTAAATCCACTGAAAAAAAATCATTACTTATAAAAAAAAGAACACATTGAAACCATTAGTATATGAACCATAGATCAAAACATATATAACCATCCATTTATAGATGGATTTTCCATTATAAACCATCCATTTTTGCCATATATAACCATTAAACATCCATTACTATGAACCATAGATCAAAAAACCATTGAGTCCATGAAAATTTCCATCAAACAACCATTGAAACCATTATAGTATGGCCATTAAACATCCATTTACCATTAATCATAATAGATATATATTAACCATCATTATAAACCATAGATCAAAACATATATAAAATCCATTAATTTGGGTAAAATTTGGGTACCTCCATTTTAGGAAACCCCCATATATATATATAACCATTAAACATCCATTTTCCCATTGCATTTTCACCCAACAATATCATCGACCACCGGCGCCACGGCACGCGGATGCACGCGCGGCATCGCCGGCGGCTCCGACTTCACCGGCGCCTCGCGGATGATGCTCCAGTCCTGGGGAAGTTCCACGGGGGGGAGATGGTGAGTTCAACGGTAACGTGGTGGAAAAATGGTGGAAAAACTGGGGAAAATGATGGAAAATGATGGAAAAGTGATGGAAGATGCTGGAAAAACTGATGGAAAATCATGGAAAACTGATGGAAGATGCTGGAAAAACTGATGGAAAAACTGATGGAAAAGTGATGGAACATGGTGGGGAATGATGGAAAATAACTGGAGATGGTGGAACATTGAGGGTTTTCTTTTGATTTTTTTGGATTTTATACGATTCTATGATGAACATTGTAACACATGTGGAGTATTGTGGATTCAAGCAGTTGACAAGAGAGATTCAACTAGCCAGAATTAGGATTTCACATGATATTAGACAAAATTGCATGGGCATTTAATCGATCAAAATCCTCTATTGAATGGATTTAAACAGCAAAAACTGGAGGCACATGGTATTTTCTTGATTACTTGATTCAAGTAGTTCAACTAATTCACCAACCATCACCCACCTGAACTTTTAAGCAATTTTGGGAGTCATTCACCATCAGCATCATTTCCAGTGACCTCCTGACGTGAGGTCGCTATGGATTAATATGTACAGTACATCAATGGGTATGATACCAATAGGGATCTAATGGGATTTTATGGTGTTTAATGAGGATTTAACATGGTTTACCCTCTGGTAAACTAACATAACTGTTGACACTCCCCATTTTTAATGGGAAAATCAACTATTTCTATGGTCATTTTCAATAGCGAACGGTTAAATGATCAGAGGGTAGGTTCATGAACATTAAATTTCAATCCCGTCAAGTGATGGACTTGACTTTAAAACAGCACGAAATGGAGGACATTTGATTGCACTAATGTTAAGAGGTGGAACTTGATGAATTCCAACCTTGGCATGAAAGAAACAATTTCATCAAATAGAAACATCACTAGCTATTTCGAGAGATCAGGGGATTTCAGCAACAAAGATGGGAATTCAAAAACTTGAAAATGCAGTTCAACCAGCTACAAAAATTGGGATTAATCAACAGAATTGGTCATTTTTATCCGCAATTCACAAGCGAACAAAGCACACATCGGGGGGTTCACCCGCACATCTAGGACTTTAAGCGACAAACATGTAGGATCTACAATGTGGTGCCCCCAAGTCATGTTTGTTACTTGACAACCCCCATTATATCACTACTCTCACACATCTACCAAAAACCAAATCGTTAACATAGTGAATTAGACACCATTTTAGACATCGTTTGGGCCCCCCAGGTTGAAAGTATACTTATAACCTATATAGCCCTGAATTGATGCAACTGCCTCAGAAAACCGCATTCAAGTGATTTTTTTTCACTGTAGTTGCAAGAGCTGTAATCCCATGGCAATAACTGTGAAGGGCAATAGCGTTTATGGTAGATAAATGGGATTTTAACTCCTGTGACTAAGGTTATATAATGTTGTATATCATTATAAGCCAGTTCTAACTGCAAAACACATATAATTAACTTTAAATTCCATTAAATCACCATTAAATCCCATTAAATCACCATTAAATCCCATTAAAGCACCATTGAAAGGTATTGTAAACATGGCAGATTTCAACCGCAATACTACTGGGAGACTGGTCCCCCACAACAACCCAGCCGCCTCGCTCAGGGGATCTTCTTCCATGCCAGGGCCGGCCGGGACGTCGTTCAACCTTGGGGGAGCAGCAACATTCATAGGGGCTGACTGGCCAAAAAATGATGGGCTGTTCAAGAAAATTGATGTTTTTATCCAAGCAAAAATGATGGTTTCTAGACTCTAGACTCCAAGTATTTAGGATTTAACAAGATCAATTGAGGACTCAAGCGGGAAAGTGGTGGTTGATCCCTGAAAAAAGGAAGTATCAAGGCAATTCCAACTATCAGTGTCTTAACTTGATAAATGAATGCTATGAACACATATACAAAACCTCAAATAAGAGGCCGTCTCGGAAATTAGCCCACGAATTCTTGCAACTCTTCATATATGTTGAGTCGGTCAAAACATGATAGAACATGGTAAGTTGGAATCGATTGCAGATCGTACCCCAATCATGATTCGCAGCATCAATTTGTTGCGCTAGGACTAGGGGTAGTGCCATGGGGGTAGTCATCCTAATTTTCATGGTTAACCAATCAATCAAGGTAGCTAAGGGGATACTATACTGAAAAACATGGGATATAATGAAAGCCATTGATTCCCTTTCATAACCCAGTCTTCCTTTGTGCTTGTTTATCAATAGCCAGTCATATAGAATACTGGCTATGACAACGTAGCTGGTTTGTTAAGGACACGATGGCCTTTCACAACCTTTCATAAGGTTGGACTACCCTCTGGCAAACTAACATAGCTATTGAAAATGGCCATAGAAAAAGTGGAGTTTCCCATTAAAAATGATGATTTTCCATAGTTAACAGTTTACCAGAGGGTACGTGGTTTCCCCAGCTTTCCTGGTTTTCTTCAGGATGTCCGTTGCGGTCCGTCGCTTTCAGCAAGGGTGCTCTACCACCATATCGCTGACCGCGACGCCCAGCAAACCCTCGGAGCCCTGCGTGGCCTTGGGAGAAAACTGCAACGACTTTGATCTATTGTCGGGTTATTTAACATAGCCATGGAAAACTATCCATAAATGGAGGTTTTAATGGGAACATCATCTATAAATGGGCCATTTTCCATGGCTATATGTTGAATAACCAGAGGGTAACTAAAAGTTCATGATCTAGACCATAGTTGATGGTGATAATTACAAAATACATAATGGTATACCAGCTAATATGATGGTCAGCGATATAGCTGTATGATAGAATAGATACACCAATGAATGGAGAACATAGGTTTACAACATCTATCACTGTAGTTTACATAGTATCACTATGGTTTACAATTAACAGTGATGTAATTGGAAATAATGATGTTGTCATAGTGATTGAATGTGGATGTCTATCTTAATCATGGTAAGCAAACAAAAAACAACTTGGGTATCGCAGGCCTCAGATAGTAGGTTTCACCACGCAATACCAACCCTGGTGATTTTCGGGTATTTTTGCTACCCTTCCGTGGCATTTCATATCAGAGTGGGTTGCCCCCTAGTTGCAAGTTGGTTTATAGCCCTATATATCACAATATATCCGCCATTTATCCAACAGAATCTAAGCACCACCTTGTACTATTCGCCTATGTCCTTTCTTGTTCCAGTGGGGGACTTGTTCACCTCAGCAAGAAAAGGTATAGAGATGCGTTAGTTACATGGGGATATCATATTCATTTCTACATTTGTAGGTGTATTATCGTTTTCTGAGGATACATGGGATGGGATATAATTCATATTCCATGAACACATGCCATTTCAACTAGTTCATGTTCCCAGTTAAATCATCGTTTGTATCTATTGTAATGGGTTATATCTATTTTTTTTGAGATATAACTACTTACAAATAGATATTACTGGGGCTCAGGGCTCTATTGAAATAAACAGTTTAGGGTTCTGAAACTCAAATGGAATGCTCAAATTTGTGTTATTCCATTCCATAGTTATTCACACATATATCTACTTTTACAATTCCATTTTTTTCATTCATATAGCCCAACAACATTCGTCATGTGGCTATATAACCCAATGCTAATATCTAATATCATTCAAGGTGGTACTAAGAACCACTACTATCAAAATCAGAACCATAATCACATTTTAACTGATATAATGAATTCGGTTTGTAGAAATGTCCTTCTCTGAAAAAAAAATAAAAAATGGTTATATCCCCACTTAAATCACAGTTTTGATGGGCAAATCATCCATTTATAGATCATGTCTCCAATTACCCCCCATTTGTAAATGATTTTCCCTCCACATGGGGGTTTCTATCAATGGAGGTATCCCAATAGCTGGATGATTTATTTCATGGAAAATCCATCTATAAATGGATGATAACTAAGGGTACCCCCATGACTCAGGAAACCTCCATATTATTCCGTGATTATGTTAGTTAAGTGGAAAGTAACCTTTAATGGGAATAATGATCATTAACCAATGGATTTAGAGGTACCCTATTTTCAGACACACATTATTTTGGGGCTGGTTGCTCTTTTTCTCCGTCCTTCTTTACCACACATCTCACCATCTCAGGCTGCCCACCATCCATGAAGGCTTCTTCCTCAACGCGGCAGCGGCAGCGCGGCCAACCCTCGGGCGCCCAAGTCATATTACCCTCGGTGGTGCCTCAGAATTAGGTACAGTGTGGGGCGCAAAAGATAGCTAACTTGGTTTATAATTTCAATATAGTCCAATTACTGATATGGTTTCTGATACTTGTAACTAAGCGACACATCATCTTGCATTGTGGCACTTGCTGCTGTCGGGACAGCCAACTTCTCATGCGTCAACAACACTTGCAGTTTTTCTTGGGCATGACCTCCTGTGTTTCCGCGACAATGCATTGGCTACGGCCAGTGTCCACATTCACCAAGATGAGACACTTGCACTTTAAAAGACATTGCGAAGCTGTTGGCACCCTCTTCAGTTGCTTGCTTCAACTCTGCAGCAAAGTAAGCAGAGTCACACTTGCCTAATTCAGCTTGCCACAGTTCGAACTGCAAAACATATGGGGGTTTCCATAAATGGGGGACCCCAAAATGGATGGTTTATAATGGAAAATCCCATTGAAATAGATGATTTAGGGGTACCTCCATTTTAGGAAACCCCCATATGTAGCAAGTAATTGGACTCACCTCGTCCGCCGCTGACGATGTCGGCGATGCACATTTGCACGGTGGTTTGTTCTTCTTCAATCATGGGGGTAAAAAACTAACTTATAACTAGGAGGGCCCGCTTTGTAGCTATAACTTTGGTATTTGAGCAGCAAAGTTATGGTGAGTTCATTCATTTGTTTTTGTTTTTTGTTTCTGGGATTTAGTTCGCTAGACTGGCTTTTACCTGGGTGAGCAAAGGATTGTCATGGATATAGATGGATTTGCAAATCAACAAACGTAACTGGGGAGCACCATCTTGTACCTATCACAATAAGACAAACCAAACCTGGGGTGCATCAATTTCACTCGATTTAATTGCTTAATGATGGAAAGCTCTATTGTTAAATGGATTTTGATACACAAAAACATAACTCAGATTTACTTTGGTTTATGAGGAATATAAATATATCTATAACTAGGTTAGAATTAACAAGATGCCGTAATAAACGAACAGACACAACTGGCCAGGAGCCACATTGTGTACATCCTACTGACACGATCCTCAAAGTCGATTTATCAATGGGTGTAACAATTTGGCGGCTGATGCCCGTGAAATATCCCGGTGTCTCCCGATGTTACAAGGTTGTCCACCCAGCTACAAGTTGGTTTTTGAACCCCAGATATATCATGATCATCATAAACCTCAACTGGTGGACTTACCAACTTAGCGAGCGAAGGCACCCCCTTGAAGAGTTAATGATATCCAGTGATGCATCTACACAATTTCCTAGGTCCATGTTCATCCCGGATTGGATTTAAATCTTGAGTTCCCATTCAGGTTGGGCATTCTCCAACAATTTTCTCACATTTTTCTCAAATCCATGGCTAGGTTTGAGTGGGATTTCGCTGGAGAAAAGTGGGGCCAGTGGTAAACCAAGCAGGAATCCTTATAGTGGCTTCGTTCACCCCAATTACCTTCTGGTAAACTAACAGTTTGCTATTGACAATTGCCATTTAAAGTGGATTTTCACATGAAAAATGGCGATTTTCCATAGCAAACTGTTAGTTTACCAGAGGGTATCAATTCAATTTGCCCCATGACTTTCCCTAAGTGGGGTTGTATCCTCACTGAATAACGATTCCTGGGGTAATATCCCAACAAGTAGGGCCAGATAGGGCCAGTGAAAAGTTGGTATAACATGGTATAGCCAAGGTTCAAACTTAAAAACGTAATAAAGACCGAAAATGCAGCCCCTCTGACTATAGTTGTGTATCTGTATCGATGACCATATTCCAACTTATGGATACTATATCCCAGCTATATTCTCTAATGGATCTTAGATATGGGTTCGTCTGAAAATGGGGGTACCCCAAAATCCTCTGGTTTATCACGATTTCCCCGTATAAAAACACTATTTCAGGGTACAAATCATTTTCAGACACACCCATATACTCTAAATCACCATGTTTATCATCTATTTCTATGGGCCATGGCTTCCATGGCGAACTGTTAAATAGCCACAAGGTAATGTATATATATAATATATATATATATATATAATACAATGAAATTGAATATATCCACCATGTATAGATGATTTTCCCAATGGATTTAGAGGCAAACTATTTTCAGACAAACCCATATATAATATTTACCCTCTGATAAACTAAGATAACTGTTGAAAATTGCCACCATTTTCCATAGTTATGTTGGGTTACCAGAGGGTAGTTCTAAAGAACTAGGTAATTAGGTTTATAAACCAACTTATAACTGTATATATATATATATGGGTAAATTACAATAATTCACTGACCTGAATTAAGCCTAATATGGGGATCATATCCCTTACTAACCATATATTCCAGTGAGGTCACAGTGAGGTCGTTATAATTCCAGTGAGGTCACAGTGAGGTCGTTATAATTTACCTAGATATATATATATATATATACCTACAGTTGTTTCACTGGTTCTTTGCCCCACTCCCTCGATCTTCCAGGCTCCA
Source organism: Symbiodinium sp. clade C Y103 (assembly GCA_003297045.1). Lineage (NCBI taxonomy): Eukaryota > Dinophyceae > Suessiales > Symbiodiniaceae > Cladocopium > Cladocopium sp. clade C. Next base: position 171,518 of record BGPT01000025.1, on the reverse strand, counting down.
TTAACCCAGCTGCTTGATGGAGAGCCGTGCGCAGGGAATGCTTTGTCGAAGGTCCTCAGTGGCGGAAATGGTTTGTATTTGAGGTTAAATAATCAACAATTACTAACTATACAACCATAGTAACTTACCATTAGTAACTGAAGTTAATAACTATTAGTAACTATGGTAAAAATTACAATGGCAAAGTTAAGTAACCATAGTTATAAGTTATAAGTACATGGGTATAAAAGAACTCAGGCACCGAATTTGGCCACCAAAGTGGTAATTGTCATTTGTTGACTGGGGACGGCACCTGTCCAAACATACCAATCCTTTCTCGCTGGCCAGCATCTCACAAGTAGAGGATCAGCAACCGCCGCCTTTAATTTGAAACTGTTGCTATGCGTATCGCCGCATTTCGCCCATCAGCAGAAAGACTTCTTGAAACATTTTCCAACTCTACTCTGCAAATTGATACCCTCTTCAGAGCTAGATCGCAATATTTCTGACTAAACTTTCCCGCCATGATATTGGAACCATACCGAGGTATCAAGTGCTTAAGCTCTTGGCACATGACTCACCAGTGACGATTCGTGGGATGATCCTCCGAGGGACAGAACATGGCCGGCCCAGAAATTATCCAATAAATGGCAAATTCAAAGGGACAATGAAGACAAACATGACCCAACAAAACATGTTGCGGGTTTCTTACTAAGTAAACACCGCGAATATCTGTCCGTTTTTTGGTAGAACAAACACCGGCGAAACGAGTGCTATGTTCTAGTATCTCAATACTTGAATGCATTAAGTATAAACTTTGTACCTGAATATTTACCAAATCTATCTCAATCTATCTACTGCAAAGAAGTACTGGCATAATACGCAGTGTAGAATATCCAATTCTTATTGTTTTATTTGTCGTTTTCTGTTTTTTTGTTAGAAATCCTCTAAAACTTCATAAATTCAAATGTCAGAATTCATGATAAACGCCACGAAATCCCAGCAAAATCCTTAAAAATTCCCAGCAAAATCACCATTTTTCCCATCTTTTTGCATTGCCACCACTGCCCACCGATTACGACGCTAGCGTGGAGTCGAAGGAGCAAAGCTTCCAGCTTCTCCGAGTCCCTCCACGGTGGCAGGGCTACTCACCTGGAAAACATCGGGATCCAATGGGATTTTATGGTGTTTCATGAGGATTTCACCTGATTTACCCTCTGGTAAACTAACATGGCACTTGGAAATCCACTGTAAATGGAGGTTTTGATGAGAAAATTATGTATAAATGGTGGATTTACCCTCTGGTGAACTTTTACATAGCGAACTGGAAAATCACCTAATTTTTCATGGGAAAACATCAACTATTTGGGTTCCAAGTGGAGATCGAATCTGTTGTTTGAACAGAAGTTTTCAATTTCTACGCTGCAGTTACCCAACACCACCTATCATCCTCAATTGACTCAAAGCTACTGTATAATTGGTGGAAAGAGATATCCCCACAGCAAATTCGAATAATCCTCCCATTAGTCAAAAAACATGGTTTTTTGGAATTATCGTTTTTTTTTAGCCTGGTTATTTTGAGCAACCCTAAAAAAAAAGTGGATGGCTTAGAAGGTACTGTATTAGGCTCATCGTCAGTCAACAAACTGTCATAGATCACGGCCACGTGTTCATGGAGACAGAAATGCCACTGTCCGTGAATATAGATCTCGGCCAGGGTGTCATCCACGGTCGACATATGCATGGTCACGCACCAAAACACCATCTGGCGTTTTTTGTGTTCCTCTTTCCTTACTTTGCTCCGCTCCTTTGCTTGTTTGCGAAGCATATGGTTCCTGGGTCAGGCCATGTCCCGGCGGAGCCATCTTCACTTCCAAATGGGCCAAGCGCCAACGCGGCGGTCTCATTTGGCGTGCTTGAAAAAACACGGATCCAATTTTATAGAATGTGTTGCTTATACAAGGATCCAAGGCAAACAACTACACCGAAAACAGGCTTGTAAGTAGAGATCAGCATCCCAAGTCTTGAAACCACTAGTCACTCCAAAACCTGGTGCACCGAATAACTTCCAAGAATCAAGGTTCGACCTTTGAGCTTCCAACTCCATTCTTCATTCTAAGAGGTTTCAAGAAGGTGAGACCCCTCAGTTAATTGAACCATAGTAATCAACAATGTGGGGCCCCCTAGATAGTTAAGTTAGTTTATAACTCCAACAAACTATGGTTTATGGTACCTAACTATAGTATTCATGGGAATATAAACCAACTTAACTATCTAGGGGGTCCCACATTGAAGTTATAAATCAACTGAGCTATCCAGGGCAAATCACCATCTTCCAAATCCCCCTCAGCTTGATCATTCACCGACGTAAACACGGCAGCGAAAAAATGGTTGTTCTTCCTGCAGAAAAACGCCATGAACAGGAAACTTGCTGGCGCTTAGTAGGGAATGGATGAATGGATGGGAATGGGATGATTATTAATGGTTATTATAGGTCATTCCCTCATTCCCTGCTAAGCACCAGTAAGGAAAGGAAGGCACTGTCCATGTCAAAAAGTTATCCTTTTACTCTGGAAACACCAATGTTTGTAGATTGTATCCGCTATTCTTTACATTGACATCCAAATTTGTCCCACATGCGTTCATGCATTCTTTTACCAGTTTGCACGGTAAGATTCGTGGTTTTATGATTTGGGAAATTCCAAACTTGAATGTTCGTTGATGAAACGCAGTGGTGAAAAATCGAATGCTAAGACCACATCTTTCATTCGCTAAGACATTCATTGGATTGGTTTAAGGGCAAATCTACAGGAAACCATTGATTTTCCCATGAAATTGAGGGTTTTCCTGTAAATTGTCCCATTAACCAATCCAATGAGGCATCATTTTCTTTGGTTGCGCACATGTTGTTTTTGTTGCCGGTTTCACTGAATCGATCGTCGATTCCACTGGGATCATGCTACGGTTGAAGCCAGCAGCCCAGCTACTGCGGTTGATATAATTCACCAAGAAAAATCATCTGGAGAAGCGAGGCAACTTGAGCTATCTCCGAAAAATTGCCCTTCACAATGATAGAAACAACCGTAAAAACCCATCAAATCCCATTGAATCACCATTAAGCCTCAAAAAATACCATGAAATCACTATTAAAAACCCATCAAGTCACCATTTTCCCACATTTTTCCTATATTTTTCCACCCCTCCAACCCATCTCCCGTTGCGCCCCGGCGCCTGCGCCACGGTGCCGCCGCCATCGCCGTCGGACTCCAGGAGGCTGAAGAAGCCGCCGGAGGCCACGCAAGCGGCAGACCTGGTGAAGACTCACAGAAGTGGGGAGAAGTGATATATAGTAATGATTAATAGTAATGGTGATAGTAATAACAATGGTATATAATGGTGTGCAATGGTATATAATGGTATATAACAATAATTGTGATGGTAAATAGCCAATAATTGTTAAAAGTGATTCAATGATTGATAGTGATTGATAGTGATTTTTAGATAGTGGCATATAATGATTACCAGTAGTACCGCACAAGGCGGTGGCGGAAGTTTCAGAATAGGAAACCTATAGGAGAGGTTCGTTGTTGTGAGTCATGGATGGCAGAGCAGANATCTATCTGCCTGCCTAACTAACTGACCAACTGACTGACTGACTAACTGACAAACTAACTAACAAACTGACTAACTCACTCACTGACTAACTGACTAACCGACTAACCGACTAACTGACTAACTAACTAACTAACTAACTAACTAACTAACTAACTGACTCACTGACTCACTGACTAACTGACTAACTGACTAACCGACTAACCGACTAACTGACTAACTGACTAACCGACTAACCGACTAACTGACTAACTGACTAACTGACTAACTGACTGACTAACTGACTAACTAACTAACTGACTAACTGACTAACTGACTAACTGACTAACTAACTAACTAGCTAACTAACCAACTAACTAACTAACTAACTAACTAACTCACTAACTAACTAACTAACTGACGAACTGACTAACTGAGTAACAAACTAGCTAACTAACTAACTAGCTGACTAACAAACTAACTAACTGACTAACTGGCTAACTGAGTAACTGACTAACTGACTGACTAACTGACTGANTTTCTCATCTCTGATCTTCTCACTTCTGACTTTTCTCACCTCTGCTTTTCAACTGTCCATATTGTCGGAAGTTTCACTTCTAAACTTCCTTCGAATAGTCCATAGTGACTAATCATTATAGTATAACAATGGTGATAGTAAAACAATCGTATATACAATGATAATGATGGCAATTGTTAATTGTTATGGTATCTAATTGCTAATTGATATGGGTACATAATTATAACAATGGTAGATAATGGTGATAGTAATATATAGTGATATATATATATAGTAATGATTAATAGTAGTGGTGATAGTAATAACAATTGACAATGGTATATAATGGTGATATTACAATGGTATATTATGATATTACAATTCACAATAGCCATATCATAGAATATCATTATTAGCCATTATTAACTATTGATATAATGATTAATAGTGATATTACAAATGAGAATAGTGATAATGATACTTGATGATGATTTATAATATCACTATTAATCATTATCAATGGTGATAATTATACCATAACAATGGTAAATAATGGTGATATTTAATGATTAGTGATCAATGATATTATGCTATCATTCACCATTATTAGTGATCATTATTATAACAATGGTAAACAATGGTGATAATAATGATATTATATGATATGGCTAGTGTGAATTATAATATCATAATATACCATTGTTGTACATAATTGTTAATAGTGATTTATAACAAGTGTATATAATGACTAATAGTGATTAATTGTGATAATTTTATTATGCATGGTAGTACACATTGATTAGTGGTGATTTGTAATGATATGTAGCGATGGTATATAATGAGTATTCATACAATAAGTGTTAATACTGTAATATTGGTCAATATATAGAATAATGATAATAATGGATATGCAATGATGTTCAATAGTGATCTTAATAATGATTGATCGTGATTAAAAGTGATTAATAGATATAATTAATAGTATATAAATTAATAATATATAGTGGGATTGGAAATACAATAATACAATGATAATGTAATAATGGTACTAGCAAGAATTGTGATGATGGTATTCATGGTGCAATGGGAATTATGAATGGGCAATTATCATCAAAGTCACAGAGCAAAGTTAATTATGGCAAATAGTCAGCAATAAAGATCATAATGGTGCTATAATTAATCATAATAAACATACCAATTGGGTGTAATTCATCATAAAAAAGGTGGTTGATAAACATGGTCGAAGAATTTGTGCATTATAATAGTAATCTGGTTGCTGATCGAAATATGGCACTAGAATGCCCCATAGGATTAATGATACAACACCGCTGTATTTACAAATAGTGTATTAAGATTAACATGAACAATGTTTTGATTCTTCACATGACATTACAAAAGTATTATGATAATCATGTGTAGGAAAGTGAACTGACATTATGGCACTGTAATCAACTATAATTGTGTCAATTGGTTCATAAAAATAACTGCTTAACAAGGATTGATACTGTTTGTTAAGTAAACATTTGTAACCCTATTGTATGGGAAGTTAAGTATTTGGCTAACGTACGAGGAAGACCTAACCGTAACCTCATGCTAACCATTGTCACAATCCGATTCTGATACCATTGAAATAGGATATGATTAGCCATATTGACTGGAATATATCAGCAATTTGGCATTTATCCAATTGTCATCAATCTTAACTTTGGTAATAATTGTGGTGCTGAAGTAACGGCATTAGCAAGTTGGTAGCGAAAAGTGCTGAATGAGGAAACTTACAATGTGGTAAAATCGCGGATCTATCCAAAGTTGAGTGCGTGAATACGCGGTATTTTGGATGGATAATCTCGATCACTTGAATATGTTAGAGCCAAAGTTTGGATCATGGATCAACTCTTTGATTCCTACCTGTCCAAACAAGGTGGGACCCCCTAGTTATAAGTTGGTTTATAACACCCATTAACTATAGTTGTATCTACTATAATATACCATAATGTACATAGTTATTGCAGTTATAACTAACTTAGCTATCTTGGGGGCCCCACTTTGAAACAATGATGATCAGTTCCTTTCTGGACCACATCGAAGGACTAAAACCACCAGGCGGGTTGCTGAGACTCCCTGCAATGGAGCGACCCCACGATACGTCTTGCCAGGGAAGGGATGTATGAAAAACCTCAAGAGCCCGGGCTTGGGGAGGACACAAAAAAAAGATCCAAGATGGGTGAAATGCACATTGATATGTGAAAAACCTACTGTTAATCATGAGATTCTTTGAAGGCGCCATGGAAAATGTTGAAGTTGAATGCTATTTGACTTGCTCCGGAAAAACAAATCAGCTTGGAACCACAAGTTGATATGGCTACCTAAACCCTCACTAACATAAACAAAACTGGTGTGAAAGTACCAAAATGATGGGGTGAAATGTCAACTTCTATGCCTACAAGCTGGGTTGAAGCAGCACATTCTGAGGATCACATTCTGAGGATTCCGTGTTGGATTTCAGGTCGCTGCATTTCTGATCTTCTGATGTTTTCTTACTAGATAGGCCACCAAGAATTTGGCGGGGAGCTACTTTGTCAAAACAAACGTACTCAAGGCAAACAACACATCTCCCAAAAAAACATGGTTGAACATTGGCTTGTGATGTTAGCAACCACTATAGCTGGTCATCATCCCTTACTCGCAGGAATATAATTCTAGGGACTTGGCTTCAGGTACCACCAGATACTGCAAGGTGTTCACATAATTTTAGGTTTCCACCATCCACACCACATCTGCGACGTCTCACCTTTTTTAACCAAGTGCAGGAGAGACAGCGTGAACATTCACCCGGTTTGTGTCGACCAGAGTCGTTGGTTTGGGCTCCGGTTCCTATTGCGCCAGAGTGTCTCAGAAAAAGACAGCTGGAGTAACGATCATGAGTAAGGTGAACCCCAGTGAAAAACTATCCTGAAACCATCTGTAAGATTCCAGAGTTGAACATAGCCATGTTTTAGTTTATTTCCGATGTTTCGGCATGTGTCAGAGCCAAAGAAACTGATGACTTTGGACTTGGTAGTGGGATGTCCAGAGCATTGAACCAGGCTCCAAACAATTCGGTCGACACGCCCTTTTTTTGCGCTGATTGATCTTGCACGCTCTGTCCGCCCTGTAGATCATTGGATTGGTTTAAGGGAAAATTTACAGGAAACCTCTATATTTGATGGTAAAAACCATGGTTTCCGGTTAAAATTTTCCCATTAACCAATCCATTGAGTAGATGTTTACAGAACAGTGCCTGCGTGCGGCATCAGAACATCTTCTGTGCTTGGTGGTTCCAACCTGTAACAAGCACAATCGATATCAAACATATTAAGTATGTAATGTGGGTAAAACAATGCCATAAACCATCCATGACTTGGAATGGTAAACATACCACCTATAAAAATGGTGATTTGGGGGATGGTTTATGGCTTTGTTTTACCCACATTAAACACATATTAAGCAAACAACACCCACACAATTAAAATTCACCAACAATGATTCGGCCAAACATCATAAAAGGTGCAATCAAGAATCTGGTATATTTTGCACATAAAATCCTTCATGATCAAGAAAAATGATAACAATCCGTTTCAGATCCATAAATATCCAGTAAAGACTCATACAAATCCACAAAATCTCCACTAAAGATCTACTAAAGACACATGAACAATCCACCCAATATACATTTATATACAGTATATATAATATCCATCAACATAAATTAACATCTACAAAGTGATCACCTCCAAAACCGTTTCACCAGCTTCACCAGCTTCGGCTACGCCAGGTCGGCCAGGACGATGATGCCCAAGGCGAACAGAATCAGCCAGGCGGGGATCGACGACAAGACGTGGGAGAGCGAACTGCTCTCCGTCATCAACAGGACCTTAGTGCCCAGGCTGATAGGCTATAATCCCATAATGTATCTTGGATATCTATATATGAGCCGTTGTCAAAACTCTTGTTCTTCGCTTGGTTGAAAAAAAATGGATATCGCTATTATGTATATGTGTATAATGTATACATATTACAGTATGATATTGTCAAATAGATATTAGATGATCTGGGATGGGATGGGGATGGGAATACTGCTGTGAATCGGAATGATTATTTTTTTAATATATAAATACATATTAATGTATTAGCAAGGATCAGCAAGGTCCAAAAAGACATTATTTTCTATCTTTGTCGGGGTTGCTATTTATAGAACAGGACATAAGTGCTGGAATATGTTGGAATGGGTGAAGCCAAGAAGACACAATATATGCTGTTTATTGGACCAACGTGTTGACGGACAGACCCTGAAAAGATATGGAATGGATCAGATCCATGATTTGTTCTATAAAATTCAACGATGTCAAGGTTGGTAAAATGGTGATCAAAACTGAAGTATTTTCCACCTACCATGTGCCGATGAAAAGCCCCTTCTGCTGGCGTTGCAATGGTACACCAGGACCAGGTGATTTTCAGTGATGGTAATGTGGTGCTCAAATGTGTATCTTACCTTTTTTTGTTGGTTGGAGCTATCCTTTGGTAATCAAACGTGGCTAGCTGGACAATGCTCTATTTTATTCAATTTTTATAGAAGTTGGATTGGGAAATGGATCGAACTAAATCCGGGATTTCCCCTATTGCCATGTTTGATTACCTGAGGAGATGTTCCCGAGGTTTTGAGAACAGTGTGCTGAGGCCACTCTTCCACACCCGTCAACTTACCCACAGGGTGGTACCCCGTCGCGAATGTTTGTTGGTTTATAAACCTCATCAACTACAGACATATCTACCAGAAACCATGGTCAATCCTGGTTCTAAACCAACTTTCCTCATTAAATCATACTAAGTCCCACTAAATCGCCACTACTTACCATAGGCCATGGTTTTCACCTACCTTATTTGCACCAACAAAAAGCCAATCCAAACTTCGGGTCATCACCAGCCGCCAAGACACGATGCTGGCGAGCACCGCACAGCCCAGGAAAGTTCCCAGGATCAGCTCGTACCACGTGTAGATGCCAGAGCCTCCGGAAGGATGAGGGTCAGAGGTCTACCATACGTTGGGCATATGAGGCTCTTGTAACTAATAGATATTATACTATTTTTTTTCCAGCAACCGCTCCAGCTATAGCTACTATAGGTATAAATATTCACTTGTATAGGAACTGTTAAAGTAATCCACGGAACTAACTATAGTTAACTATCTAAGTGGAAATGCATCTCACCAAACAATACTAGTTACTGAGAGGAACATTGCGAACAAATAGAATATTGAAGGATCATATATATATATATATTCCCTAGAATTTTGAATGTCGTGTCGATTAGGTGACCTTCAATTTTTTGGCCACCAAGATCTTGGACAGTACAAGTATCATATCATATAGGTATCATATCATATAGGTATGTATATTCTTGTATATTGGTGAATATACGATGGTTTATATTTTGGTGAAACTGCATATGAGAACATACACCATTGCGAGTACATCATATGTTGCCTGATATGCCTTCTGAAAAGAAACATTGGGCGGGCAAAGGCCAGTATTCCTGAATTGCTCAATTTCAAGATATTTCAATAGATTGAAATATATTGAAATATGAATCACTAAACATGTACAGTACCCAAACTCGGCCGTTTGTTGATCCTCCCAAAAAAGAACGTCGCTTTCTAGTGGATAAATGACAAATGAATGATGCTAAACTCATCCAAAAGGCTGAAACATGCAAGTGCATGGCTAGAACCCATGGAACAAACCTAGAAATCTCAAGCACAATGTTGACTGCCCAGGCCTGCCATGATCAAATAGACCGTGAAGTCATCTAGACCTACAAGGTGGGGCCCCCAAACGTTATAGGTTGATTTATAACCCCCATTAACTATAGTTATATCAACTATATACCATAATATACCATAGTGAAATTGGAGTTATAAATCAACTTAGCTATCGAACGGGGGCCCCACATTGTAGGCTGCGAGTTCAACGCGGGATCCTAGGGATCCCAAGGGGAAAAGCTACATCTGTTGGTCTGACCTACAGCGCAGCGTGTTCAGTCTCGTGTCAAAGATTTGCAGCTTCTACAGGATGTCAATGATCAATTATCTGTAAGCATATTTCACCTCATCAACCGAAATACAACATCCTTCCAAGTACATCTTTCCTTCTTCATTTCAAGTATAAAATCCATCCCCAAACATGGATATGGAAAATATATGGAAAACTTCACCAGAAACAAAAGTCGTTTCGGGATGATTTCCCCCCCTGTTCTTGACTGCGCCAGAATCACTGCTGGGTCTCTCTTAAAATTTGAATGTACTGCATCTACCCCTAAGTTGTGGCAATGTTTAGTGGGAAGATTATGTAAATTCCATTGCGAAGTAGTGCCCCAGGGTTAAGTAAGTTGGTTTATAACTCTAATATTTGTGGTAGATATTTTCCAACTAGCTACTATGGTTTATACACCAACAAACATCACTGGGTGGCACCACCTTGTACTGCATATACCTCCCCAAGTTATGGTCATTTTTTATGGGGAAAATGATGAAAAATCATCACTGGATTTTGAGGTTTTTTCCCCCATTTTTTCGTCAAAATCTGAGCCGAGGACTTCCCAACAAAGCGACCACCACAATGTTGTTGCCTCTGCGATCAGCTGGAGATTTGTCATCAAACATGGCTGGGGAATACCGTCAAAGTATGGGAAGATCATGGGAAAATCTCTGGACATTTTCATGGGCAAATCATCTGGTGCATGGGACTTTTTCCATGTCCATGTTTGATTCCCTGAATGTAAGTGGCTCACAACCTTGGGACCAGAAGTCCTCTAAGTAGGTTATGCCATTTATAAATAATGGGTTAAAAGTGCAACCTCAATTGCGCACCACTTACCCAGTGGAAAGGTCCTCCAAGTACCGGTATCTGGCCCCATTGAAATCAACACGGCTATATCATCTATATCTGTATGTATCGCACACATAACTGAACGGAATCCTCATTTCTGCTAGTTAAAATATGTTAAAATACAGTTTTCATGGTGGAATCATTTTTTTGTTTGCATGTCTTCTCAAATGAAAGCAATTCATAAACCTTTTGCTGATAAAAAGCACCATGTTTGCTACTCCAATTCTGATTTTGTCTCTGATATCCTCAATCTTTCCTTCTCAAATTCTCATTTTCTGTCGTTTCATCAAAGGATTTCAGGGAAACGCGAGCCCGAAACCACGATTTTTATCATCAATCATGGTGGTTTCCATGGGTCAAACCTTGGTTTCCGGTACCTTTTCCATGGTGTTCAGAGTTTTCACCAGTTCTGTCCACCTGGCCAGGGCTTTCCCAACAGCTTCCCCATTGATTTCCCCAATAGTTTTCCGTCGCCCGCTTTTGCGTCGCGTCGCGTTTGACGTTGCCGGAAGGGGTGGACTCCACTTCCAACAGTTTCTCGTCCTGTGAAGGACTGAAATCAGCTATGAGGTGGGGTTCCAAATGTTTTCTGGTGAATTCTATGGGAATCAATGGTGGTTTAATGGGGGTCAATGGTGGTTTGATGGGATCTACTTGTGATGGGATTTAACTGTGATTGAAAGGATTGATTGGTGATGAATGATTTTTTTGAAATCTCATTTTATGGGATTCTATGGTGATTTAATTGTCACTAACCCACAATTCATGGTGATTGAACATCATTTAACCCAAACAACTTGGATGCTAAACTCCAACTTCCGAGACGAGCTGGGTGTGATGTTGGATATGTCTCTAATTCGATGGGGCTACTCGGAGGCACCACAGTGTGATCGCAGGGAATCGACATGTTTTGTGACAAAGAAGAGTACCAAACGATCATGGAGAAGAGACCGAGACCCTCAAAACTTAAATGCCACATGAATTCCTTTGTCCGGTGGGTATCTGGCCCAACATGTTGCTTCTTGTACATATCTTTGAAGGTACGTATTGAGTAGGTATTCGTTTTCATTCCGCAACATCCATGTTACATCCCAATTGCACAGCCAAAAAAGAGTCACATACAACCCAGTAAAATGATACTATCAGCAGCAGAAATAGCAACGGATTTGGGGGCACCACCCTGTAGCTCAATCACCAATGCTGAGGTATGTTCCAGAGCCAGATTGGTGTGCCGGCTAAGCTCAGTTGATCATTCTTTCCCCTATTGTTTTAACAATAACGATTCCCAATGCTTTGATGATCAAAAATAGAAAAAAGGGATTGATTTGCATAGATTTGCGTAAACAAAAACACACATTCCTAAATTGGTTGTTCCCAAATCTAACAGAAACCATCAGAAACCCAAGTTCTGGGTAAATTATAATAATTCACTAATTTGAGGATGATTCTCTATACTAACCATATATTCCAGTGAGGTCACAGTGAGGTCGTTATAATTTACCCAGCAAGTTGTTTCAAAATCCCTTTCTCATTCCATTATACTGGTTGTTTAATATAGATTCCCCTATTGGATTATTGTAATCACCAGTATATGAAGGGTAGTATAATCCCCCAACTAATCATTTCCCATCGTCCTTGTCATCTTTCTCATCGTCATCGTTGCCGAGGCCGCAGGGAGCCAACCAGCCATCCACATAGGCCATGTGAAGCCTGGCCGACATCGACACTGTCCGGACCTATCCACTGACCCGAGATGACAACCGTTACCCAGGGGTAAACATAGAAAGACATGGTGGAAAACCCATGGTTTCCTTAGGAAAAAAAATGTGGAATACCCATGGTTTCTACTTCTAACTTAGGAAATCAATCTACAACTAGTGGATTTTCCACATCCTTTTTGTATGTTTACCCTATCCATTGTTTCCCATGACCTCCCATGGATCTCCCATCAACTCACAGCCGCTGAGCTGCGAATAGAGAATCAGCAGTGATCCAGCAATCCGTTGAAGCCACCACTTCCTGGGGACTATGTCAGTGGCTGTGCTCCGATGTGGAGCCGATGCAGTTGGGAAAAATCCATATCCGGAACTAGTGATAGATTCCAGTTCCATCTTTTTTGGGGGATGAAAGATAGAAGTGTAAACTTGGAAGGATAAAAATTGGAATGTCATTTCTATAGCTAGATCTTTCTTGGGTGGTTCTATATCACAAATGAAAAGCTGAAAAACATGAGAAGTCATCATCTGTGACATCATGGATTTGTTTTGTTTCCCTATTTGGAGACACGGAGACATATCTATGCGTAGATGTTTGTAGGTTGATGAAACTGGTACAAAGTGCTACCCATAGTTGGCTATGCTGCTAGAAACAACTTAGGTTTATGGTTGTTTATCTATGGTTGGGGCTGTGATGTATGGATGGGTCGCGGCACTTTGTAGACACTCAAGAAATATACGGATATACCCAACAGAACTTAGTTTGACACTTTGAGGGTCAAGGTAACCTCCCTTTTGGTTGTTTTTTACCCACCAAGTCTTATTGATTACATCGGTATGTTCAGTAAATAATTTTCTGTTTTGTTGCTGAAACCTCCAGCGGACTTTGCTCAACACCCCCCACCATTTTTTGGGGGAAAATCCAGATGACTCAGTTGAGCTGGACCTCCTACAAAATGGGGCCCCTAGTTACAAGTTGGTTTGTAAACCCAATTTCCCAATTAACTATAGTTATTGGCGTATCATAAACCCTAGTTATTGAAGTTATTTGCACCAAGTTAGCTATTGTTTGGGGGCCCCACATTGAGAATGGTGATTTTCCATGGCTTTTTGTATGTTTCCCGTAGGGTAGCCTCCCCAATCCCCCCTCCATCCGCAACGCGAACAAGTCTCAGCGATTCTGCGTTTTCTCCCTTCATGGACTGGGTCAAATAGCCTGCCCCAGCCGCAATGGACACAAGGAAAACCACCGACACGGCGTAGAGGAAGGACACCTCGGAAACGTCCATGGGAAATTCGGGGAAGTCTCCTCTGGGTGCGACTGAAAATGATGTACATCCCATTATATCCCCCAAAACGGACATCTGAGAAGGGAAAATCCATCGGACATGGGCTGAAAGTCTAAGTTGATATGTAGTGCTTGTGGGTGCAGTTGAGGTGAACAAATGGCTATGGCCATATAGGATTTTAATCCCCACGACTTTGGGATATAGCCCTGATGACTACATGACTAATGGTTGGTTTATAACCCCCATTAACTATAGTTATATCAACTATATACCATAATATACCATAGTTATTGGAGTTATAATAAATCAACTTAGCTATCGAACGGGGGCCCCACATTGTATAGATCCACTTGGTTTACCATAGATCCACTGAGTTTACCCAAGAGCCCAGGGAATCCATCCCTGCTCAGGGCGGGAATCTCATCACCAGCACTTACCGGTTGCTTTAGACTTGGCTAAAGGTTCATCCCATCAATCAACCCCTCTCTCAATTCATCATTAATTACCCTCTGGTCATTAAACGAAGCTAATTATTGAAAATGGCCATTGAAATAGGGAATTTTCCCAATTAAAAATTGTGATTTCCCATAGTTATGTTAGTTTACCAGAGGGTAATCATTAAGTGATTCAGGACTGTTTGTCATTATATGTCTCATGAATTATATGCCGAAACAAACGGGTGGTTTTAGAGCCTCATAACTTTGTTGGGCCAACTGATATATTCCTAATCCGATAACATATCTATGATTACCACCCAAAAAAACATGAAATAAACCCAATACATCACCATGTGTTGTCACCATCAAGCCAATGTCTGCTAGTACTATCCGTGTCAACTTTTCCTGGTGTTAAACGGCTATAGATATTGTTTGCTATTCTATATCATCCCATTGTATCATCCCATTTTATTGAATCATCATTCAATCCCATTGAATCCCATTGAATCTGATGAATTCCCATGATTTCCCTCATAATTCCTAATTAAATACCATAAAATCCCCACTACACACCTCAGAAATCCCCATCAACATCGATATAAATTCCATAACTTCTTAATTCCCATGAGTTCCCATTAAAGCCTATGAAAATCACCATTGCTTCCCTACATCCCACAGGGATCCCCTTTGTTTAATCACCTCAATCCATGGCAACCGCTGCCGGAGCACCCACAGCTTCGCCACACGACTCTTCTCGCGTGCGATGAAGGGCGCGAGCCACACCAGGTCATCTGAACCGCAACTCACCTGGCCATGGCAAACGTCGCCAACATGGGGAGACGAGTCGGAGACGAGTCGCATGTCACTGCTTGGATCATCGCAAATACCACAGAAATGGTTCTTTAACCAGCCAAAAGGGTGGATTTAACTAGCAGAAATGGATGTTTAAGCATGATAGATGGAAGTTTGAACAACAAAATGGAGGGTCTTATCAGCAAAAAACGGTTCACAACTAGCTTTGCTGTGATTTATGGCCAGTATCTACAGTTAGATGGGCTCATGAAACAACTAGCATGGGAACCAATGGAACAAAGCTCTGGGTAGGTTTATCGCATTTTTTGTCTCACAATTTTGCAACGCACAGATTCCCTCTTGTGTGTGTAATAGTAAGACACAATTCCCTGTTCTATTTGTATCATGTGGGCTACTTCTAGATAACTAAATGTCATACTGTTTCTTGAAAACATAACAACCTCATGATAAACGAAATGATGGCTATGGCTAATAGCTAATTAACAATAATGTTCCCTACACTAGATAATGTTTTTTTTCTCAAATATCGCTCGTAACCTGAGAAATGTATTCCCTATAGGCGTCCAAGACTGTGTTTAGCTTGGTCTTTCACCCAACGACTGAGTTGCACTCACCACATGGCTTGATGTGATTTTTTGCCAGCTGGCTGGTTTGCTCAAAAGTAGCTAGTGAATTTGCATGAATTTGCAGTGTGCCCCAATGGTCCACTGATGCAGGAAGTCAGTTTTTGGATCCTGCTGGTAATTTTCAGTATGCTAAATCCCTACTTTGGAACAAAGCCGTGCGCGCCGCGGTCAGTAAAAAAGATATGAGCATTTGACCACTACCAAGCATGATCAGTTGTGATCAGGCGTGATCAGCGGTGACGTGAACAACTGAGGTAACCATCGTCTTTCACAAACGACCTACTGTAGTTAAATTTCGTTGTGTGACTTCTGGGGTATTGGTTGTCATAATTCATAGATGCTGCAATACTACTACATTAGATTTATATATTTATAACATTATATAAATAACCATATATGACCATATATAATCAAATTAAAAAATCTCAATCTGCCAGTCCTGCTTTCGCCGGCAAAACCCGAAAAAAACCATATGTGCGACGGTCTAAACATGGTACTGATTCCACTGCCATCCGTTTAGGGTGCTTCGCTCTTCAAGGTTCCTTATCGCCTCACACAGTGGGAGCTCNAACATGGTACTGATTCCACTGCCATCCGTTTAGGGTGCTTCGCTCTTCAAGGTTCCTTATCGCCTCACACAGTGGGAGCTCACTTTTGCTAAAATGATGAAACATGACTGTTCAGGCGGGTCCTCATGGCCCATGATTCTCTGTCAATCAGATTTATAGACTATCTAGCGACTGGTTTTGTAGCCATCGGTCCGGCTGGCAATTTCCCCCTCGACTCACACTTAAACTGCCCAGCCGTTTTCAAACCCGCTTGCAACGGAAACTGCTCAATCAGGTTTAAAAAAGCTGCTGGGAATCAAGCTGGAACTAAACCATGATGTAGATGAAGCCCGCCACTGCTGATTTGGGGTATCGCTCCAGGTATCGAACTGCATCGCTTTAGGCATCGCTCCGAAAAGCTTTTTTGCCAGAGGCACCCGGGACTTTAGTCACCANTATCGAACTGCATCGCTTTAGGCATCGCTCCGAAAAGCTTTTTTGCCAGAGGCACCCGGGACTTTAGTCACCACCTGATTTGCTTTTGCAGCTGTCCTGTGTTTGCACACTGAAGACGGGCAATTGAAGAAGAAAGCATGTGCAATTGCTTCTTGCCAGGCCTCAAGTCATGCGAGCGCGTGCGCCAATGTGTGCATGTGACTGCATGTGCACTTGCAAACATGCATGTGAGTGCGTCAGAGGGAGAGGAAGAGGGAGAGGGAGAGGGAGCGGGAGCGAGATAGGAAGAGAGCGGGGTAGANAGAGGGAGAGGAAGAGGGAGAGGGAGAGGGAGCGGGAGCGAGATAGGAAGAGAGCGGGGTAGAGGGAAAGGGAAAGGGAGGGAGAGGGAGCGAGAGAGAGACTGTCTGGGAGGGTGTGTGGATGTGTCTTGCCGTCTGAAATCAGGAGTTTTGCTCCAAAACCTCTGGAAAGTGCACGCATGTTGCNATGTGATTGCATGTGCACTTGCAAACATGCATGTGAGTGCGTCAGAGGGAGAGGAAGAGGGAGAGGGAGAGGGAGCGGGAGCGAGATAGGAAGAGAGCGCGGTAGAGGGAAAGGGAAAGGGAGGGAGAGGGAGCGAGAGAAAGAGAGGATAAGAGAGCGAGAGAGAGACTGTCTGGGAGGGTGTGTGGATGTGTCTTGCCGTCTGAAATCAGGAGTTTTGCTCCAAAACCTCTGGAAAGTNTAAAGGGGGTATCGCTCTTCAAGGTTCCCTATCGCTCCCCACAGGAAATCACAATTTCTTGAAGATGACGGCGGCCGAATACAACATCTCCACATACCAAATTTGACCCTTGCTCATATGGCCTTCAGCAAAGCCGCTGCCCCGGTGAGAAGCGCAGACCGCGCCGTGTGCATTTTCGTTCGGCGAAGGAAATGTGGATTTCAGAAGAAAAAACTAAGGGGTATTGTCCTACAGTTTCATCGGTTTGATGCATGAAAACTATGCAATTTAGTCCTGATTGCGGCTAAGATATGAGGTGATTTTAAAATCAAGTTATCAAGGTTTTTTTTCTCTCACAAAAGATTGGGTTCAATCATCACAAATGGGAGGTCTATCATAGAACAGCAACCACCAAATAGTGGTTGAAAAACTGAAACTTGTAGGCAAAAACATATCCAGATCCTCAAAGTCTATCTTTCTGGAAACGCCTCTTCAGTAGAAGCGAGTGTTTTCCATTGTTTCGTCTTAGGAAACTTGGCTGGGATGTTTTCATATTGCATGTTTTAGCTGCCTTAACCAATTTATGAAGTCGGAATCTGGACCTACAACCTTCTTCAATTTGGACGTGTTTCGTGTTTGTTCAGTGTAGGCACTTGGAATCTTGGCCTATTGAGTTTGGAGTTCTGACCCCAAGGGAGGTTGGACATTGGACCATGTGTAGCCTTTGGTGTTGGTCATATGCGATGTTTTGCAGATGTTTCAGGATGATGAAAATTATTTTCAAACCTTGGCTATGTACTTCCTGACCATGTGTCGTTGATCCTTGAACCGTTGGAAAGCTCGGAGGCAAAGCAAGAGGCAGACCCGAGCGTGTCAAAATGATGGCGCGACCAAAAAACCGAGGGAAATTCCCTGTGCTGATTCATCAAAAGGGATTGCAATCATCCGCAATCATCATTCAATTTTCAACGTCTGTGGTAATTACTGCAACCATGAATAAAAAAACATCATTCAGAATCATTCATGGTTTCCATTTCTATGTTAGAGGGTCCAGGCAAAGTTTTACCGACTTGGTGGTGCAGTTGGTTGATCAACCCCAGAAACTCTATGTCTGTATCCATTATATTTACCACTGTAAACCGTGAAACAAACCAACAAATACGTCTACCACCAAACAAGACACGTTCTCGTTTTTTGTTAGTTAAATCTCCATATTGCGGTAATCCGAATGCCGCATAGACCATCCCAAAAATCACCATTTCTACGGGTGTGATTCCAACCATCCCCAAAGTGGACTGATCCTATCAAATCCCATGAAATTTCCATAAATGATACTTCTGGCATACTGAGGTTCCGCAAGAGGAAGTCGGGGAAGTGGCATTGTGACTGGGAAGCTTCTTGTGGCTCCCAGTCGTTCCCCTTTTTTGGGGGATTAAAAAACCATCAGATGAACCTGGAAATCAGTCAAAGCAGTGGACAAAGGTTGGTGGTTGAGAGCATAACCTGTCTTATTCCACGCCTGCACTGAGTCGCCCAAACCGGTTCCGCTTGGCGCCGATCCACAGCGCCGACAGCCCGCTGTGCGGCGGCACCACCACCGCACCGTTGGGGCGACCTGCGAAGGGGTTTATGGGTTAGTGGACATGGAAAACCTATGGAAATTTCTGGGAAATCTACGGAAGAGATTGAGAAACTCATCTAGAATCCTGAAACATCAAACCAAACCATGATTTTTGCTGCTTGAACCACCAGTAATACCTGAAATGGAGGTTTTCAGTGTGGGTTTCAGTACTCAAATGGTCATCCATGACATGGATGATTTTTTGTGTACCCCTATGACTTTGGAAACCCCGCAGATGCGGAAAATCTATGGAACATGTTGGGAAAATGATGGGAGTATGAAAGATCTTGGGGATATAATGGGGATATAATGGGAACATGATGGGGGTTACACTCTGGTAATTTAACAGCTCGCTGTGGAAAATAATCCAATTGTAGATCATGTAATTACCAATTGCAATGGTGATTTTCAATTGCTATGTTATCTTTCCAAAGGGTATCCATGGAAAATCTTGGGAAATGTGTGTTTTCATGTTTTAATGTCGGAAATGATCCAAATCAACGGGAATTCAGGGTGATGAATGGTGATAATATCTTTCGTTGGATTGGTTTGACATGAGCTTACAATGTGTGTTCTTGATGATTAAATCGAACTAGAAAAATAGATCCATAAATGGTTTATGTGGGTTTATGCGGGCTTGTCGTAGATATTATATCTGAAAGTTAGCTGGATTTATTGATAATAATTATTGGTAGGATCCTACCGTATCTACCAATGTGGACTATATTCTATTGCACCCCCAACGATAGAAAAGTAGCTGATCAACATGTTTGTAGGATTTCACACATCTGCATCTCTGTGGGCGTGCTAAAGCAGAAATGGTGACTGAGAATGACCAACTGGGATTTTGGAGTGCCCCAAAATTCCGGGAAGCTCCACCAAGTGGTATTTAGATATATTTAGATGTATTTAGTATCCACCGGTTGGCATCCAAAGGAGTTGGCCGCATTTGATAAAATAAATTTAGTTGACAACTTATGGGGTGGTGGTTGTAAATCAACTATAGTTATAATGCTATATAATGCTATTTTGGTGATATCCAATTGATATATAAACTATTATAAACTCATAAACTTCAGGTTTGTTGGTAAATCCGCATCTTTGCCCATGTTCGGTTCTTATACACCACGTTGAAAACGATCACCGGGCAGCGACTCTGACCTAAGGCATCCTGTAGTGGAGATACTGGGCGGTATGGCCTTAGCGAAAGCTGTCAAAAGTGGTTTTGACTGGTCGAGTGAGTTTGAATGACTATAGGTCCAAAATAATATCATTTACTAGTTCCATTCTTGAGTTTAAAATAAGCTGTCATGCATTTTCTCCATTAGTGAGATTGGAAGAATATGTCATGCAGCAGTTGCATTGGTGAGATTGAAAGAATCTATCATTAATGAGTTCTATGGCTGAACTTGCAATATTCTTAATTCATTAGTTCCATTGGTAAGATTGAGTAATTTCTAATTGACACTTGTTGATGTTGATAATGTGCGCTACTATTTTGTTGCAGCGGATGATCGTAGGACACATTTGTCCATCAAATCACATGCAACTAGTGATGACTATGATCATCATCATCACCACCATCATCATCATCATACGGATGAGGATATATAAGGATGAGGAAAAAACGATGATGGTGATGATGATGATGATGATGATGATGATGATGACGACGACGACACTGATGTTTATGTTGCCGATGTTCCTGCGATTGGATGACCATCTACAAAGTAGTTTTATCCACCAAAAGAAGTTGTATGACTTGTAAACCACCCTACTATCTTGGAACCCCCAGATGGTAATTACCCTCTGGTAATTTAACATACCTATTGAATATTGCTCGGTTTTTTGATGACTTACCTATTAAAACGGTAGTGTCCTGACGGTGGACTCTGCTGTTGCACTGATGGAGTCCTGGTCTCAAGGCCTTAAGCCTAATCCATCTGGTCATCAAGTCTTGCGGGACTGTCAGAAAATCGACCAACAAGATAGGGGTGCTAATTCCCACACCAACATTTTTTTCAAGAAAAAAACAGGATCTAATGCTAAACATATCTTAAAGTGCTAAACATATCTTAAAGTGCTAAACATATCTTAAAGTGCTAAAACGCTTTTGGGGTAATTTTGAAAGTACCACCTATATGGTGATTGCAGGGCTCTTCCAAGCACCTCCGAACCACACCCTGAACGAAGCTGAGTGCGATACGCGCCATCAAAGTCCTTCACTAGGCCTCGAAGTGTAAACTGTTTGGAAGTCTTTGTGGTGACGTACCCAGTAATAGTGGCTAATGGTTAATGTCCAGTAATCAGTAATATCCAACAAACATGTTGATCTAATTTAATGGACATATCATATACAACTTACGACATTCACTACAAGGTAGAGGCTCAGGGCGGAGTCGCTAAGTTGGTGCAAATAACTCCAATAACTACAGTTGAATGTACATAATGGTACCTATATCTATGATCAAATATTGTTGAACTGCTAGATATATCATGATATATCTATACGCCAGAAATTGGGATTCAACCAATAAACAAATTGGATTTATTGGCATGTAACCAAAATTATGATAGGTAAAATGGCTTATTTTCAGTAGGTTTACCAGGGTTTATGCTAGATTATCTATCTTCAAATAGGCTTATAAACTAACAAACATCACCAGGGTGCCCCAGCTTTTCCGGGATACCTTGAATTTTTGGGATGGCTTGCATAACCCATTTCTAGTAAACCTGGCAATGGTTGAGAGATGGATTTATAATATTACCATGCTGAAATTTAGCAAGAATTTCTGTGCTTTATGTTCAAGGCAAAAACATGGTCACGTTTTTTCACTCGCTATTTTGGCGATGCCTTGAACTCAAACAGCTGAATTCGAAACACCATGAAATTGGGACCCTCCGCTCACCATTCATCGAGAGATCAGTTCGATGAGAGCCGTTGAAACATCAGTAGAAGGGATTAACCAGTAGAAAACTTGCGAAAATTATGTGGAGATGACATTTACTTGAAAAACCTGACATTCAGGCGGTTAGATGGTTTGAAAAGATCCCACAATATGTCCCGGTCCAGCAAGAGGACGTACCCGTACACTCCAATATTGTACACTCCAATATTGCAATTCTACTGAGAAAATGTTGAAAACCATTGGATTGTTTCCATATTTTCAGACAAAACTATGCAATGTCAATATTGTTGATATTGACGTTACGTTCACTACTGCAATTGATATCCCTCGCATGAAGTGCATGCGTGCCTTACTCATGTTTTATACTGGCTACTGTGCCTTTAGATACCCAGCAACAAAAACATTGAACTCACCATTCACAAAGGTTTACACAAACCTTTAGCCAGTTCTATTGCTTTCAACGCCCTTACAGTTATAGTCCTTAACAATTATAAGTGGCTTATAAGTGGCTTATAATGTAATATATATATATGTAACCAGATATAACCTTAGTTATAGCACTGTTAAGGGCCATAACTGTAGAGAAAAATATGTAGCTTTCAAGGTCAGAAAAGGAGCTGTCTCCGGTTCCACCGGGCGCCCATGCCAAGGAAGTCGTGCTCCACCAGGCTGAAGCTGTACCTCGTTTCGGCCGGATTCAACCAGCCCAGGTGACACCCCCCAATCAGAATGGTTTAGCAAGGGCTTACCCTCTGGTAAACTGTTACATAACTATGGAAAATCACAATGTTTAATGGGAAAATCCACTATTTCTATGGCCATTTTCAATAGCTACGTTAAATTACCAGAGGGTATACTAACCACCAACAACAAAGTTTAGACAAAAATATCATGGACTGATTCACCACCAACAATCACTGTTATAGGTGCTTGTTAAGGATTTGTAAACCACCAACAACCACGTTTACAAGGACAAATCTTTACCATTTCTTGTTGAAGGTCAGGGTAGAAGTTGCTGGAAGATTGGATCGCCCTTGGTCTCCAGAGCCCTCATCTGTCGGGCACCATTCGCTTGGAGCACTTGCGCGGTTTCTTCGGGACGTACTCAGTGTTTCTGCAAGTGTGGGTACCCTCTATGAGAGGTCCACAACATCCGGATGTCCCCACTTCTTCCAAATCCTTCGCAATTACACTGCCAGTGCGCAAACGCCCGGCCACTCTCTCATACCTCACGCTCTATGCCTCCAGTACAGCGGAACAATTTTTCACCATGATGCATGACACTTCAAACATTCCAACTGTGATTCTAATCCTTATCCTCCTCAGCCAAATGGATGTTCATGCCTAAAAAAATATTTGACTGTTGGTTTTGAATGGCTTTGACCCATTCCCAAAATATGCTCGTTGCTTCTCCATGATATTCCATTGATATCCCTATTAGGTAAATCAAGTGAAATCACTCTTTTCTAGGAGAATCCGCCTTTCTGCATGGAGCAATGACCCCACTGACCAATTTGTTTCAGAGTGTGCTCTCCAACTTTCCATCTCAAGGGGAACGATAAAGATATTGGCTGGCTGGTAATATATCAAACCATTGATGTCTTCTAAGATATTGGCTGCTAAAGATATTGGTAATCAATAGTCAAATTGATAGGCATAGTCGTAAAGTGGATGATTGCTGCATTAGTGCAAGTGTTTTGACACAATCTTTAGAGGTACTCCGAGGGTGTACCTGAAATTCTGAAATCAAAATACCAAATCCACCAATGATCACCAATGTGTAGGATTGCCCTCTGCCAATTTCACCGAGTGTGCTGGGGAATCGCGCATGAAAACTAGAAAACTCACCTGTTGAATCCATAGGGTTTTCGCTTGCCATTTTGGATTACCAGCTGTGATATCTGCAGTTGCGATTCTCTGCTATTCTATCTCTGATGGTCACAAGGTGCAGCCTCCTAGATATTATTTACCTATCATTCAGCCCAATATGATTAAAGAAAACAGTATGTTATATGTTATATTTTTTTTCGACTCATAGTTGCCCCCACTTGAGTGCTCACTTGTTGGTTGTACTCCCACAGTGATGGTATCTCAGGCATCTGCATGGCTGTCGCGCATCCAAACCCTCCTCTGAGTGCCCTGGCGGAAACGCTCCGGAGCTCTTCTCGCCCTGGCCGCGGCGAAGTGTCAATTGGGTGAAGATGCGGTCCATAAGTGGTTAATGAGTGGTTAATAGCTGGTTAAGAACGGGCTTAACTGGCTTATAACTAAGCAGTGAAAAATCGGCTTAACAACTGGTTCACAACTGGGTTATATCCCATTAAATTGGTCAATTACAATTTAACAACTGGACTATTAACAAACCAGTAATCAACCAGTTAGCCCCCCAAAAGTTATGGGTAAACGAACTGCTGGAAAGAAACATGTACGGAAAATCATGGTTTGGACCATGAAATATCGGATTTCCTTGCACATCTTCTCTTCATCCGATTCCGAGTTTGCTTTGCTTCAATCATAGTGAACATGACATCTACCTCAAAATTCCAGAGTTTCACCTATTTTGCGTAGTTGGATGCTGCTGCAGATCTTTTAAAAAATATCCAACTCAAAATCATTGAAACTATCAACACCCCCTGGCAAAGCAACATAGATGTGGAAAAACTGATTTTTGCCCAAGCAACATAAACAATCAATGGTGGGGTGGGCTTTCCATTATTCTTTTATTGGCGGCCAACGAAAACTCAAAAATTAAAGACTCTGCCCAGGGTTGATAATCATTTTGGGTACCTTGAACAAGTATAACTCGTTCATTAGTTTCAAGCGGTTGTTTAAAACCGTCAGTTATTGATATTCAAATGTGTCAAAAGTATACCGTGATAACATCATCGCCAGGGAGTGAACAACTTGCAACTTCAAAGTTTTCCATAGTTAATCTCTTCCACTCAGGATGTCAGCGGCATATCAGAGCATAGTTGGGATGGCGGGATATCAGCCAACAATACTTGTGAGGATGCAGTTGAAGTCATACATAGATAAAACTCCTCCAGAAATTGGGATATAACATGATGTAACCCTTGAGACTTTATACTACGGCGATACTTTCACTTAGCTCACTGGAACCCAACCCCCAAAGCAAGTGTGGCTTATCCGTGTGTGTAATAGTTCAAGTAATTGGATCGAATTAGCCTCCAGTAAACCAACATAGCTATGGAAAATCACTGTTCAAATAGATACCCTCTGGTAAACTGTTACACATAGCTATTGAAAATGGCCATAGAAATAGTGGATTTTCCCATCAAAAAAATGGTGATTTTCCATAGTTATGTAACAGTTTACCAGAGGCTAAACCATCTATCAATGGGACAACTTCGTAGCTCTTGCTTCCAGCTTCCATCTTGACATGAAATCTTCGAGGCGGTCTGGTGCCGCAGCTCCTCCATATCCCAATGATAATGGAGATCAATGAAGATTATCAATGGTTGCTGGGATGAACTCAATTTAGTTCCCCTAATGACAAACACATCCCAGAGTTCCAGAGACCTTGGTTGAGTAGTGAACCGACTCTGTTCATGTTGCAGGCCCCTTCGGGGGAGAGCTATTCTGATCAGGGAGTGGTATTATTCTATTTACAAGTAGTATTTCACGACAAAGCTCTATATAGCTTCCATTCCAAGCATGTCCTGGGTATCTATGATCTTCATGACTAGTCCGAATATTAATATTGTAAATGCTGTCCCGAGACTAGAGTTTTTTGGGGGGCCGGTTTGGATGCTACAAAGGTTGTACCTCTCATGGTTTATACACACAAAATAGAGCCCATATAGGGGGCCAAAGCTCCTTTGTGGCCAAACAGTCTGAAAAAGGACATCCGTAGAGAAGAAAAAAAGCCGCAGAGTGGTTTGCTACCATCCCCTATAAATTATAAAATACAATAAATTACACATATGGCTATGAGTCAGAACCCTGGCACCTAGTGAACCCCAAATTGGCTGGTAAATGGATGTTCATCCCATCAAAATTGATACTAATAGGTTTTGACATGTTTTGATCCATCCCCATATACTGATTGCTGGTTTTCTAATGGTTTTGATCTATTCCAAAATATCAGTCATCTCAACCAATCAACCCCAAGGGCTGTTGACATCACCAAGTATATCTAAGTGCCAGGCACTGCGGAATCAACCGATCCACGTTGCCAAGTCTGTTTCGGGTCAGGTAGAGGTGCAGTTTTTGTTGAAATCGTATGGTTTTTGTTTGCCATTTGGTGAACTCAGAATATTTGACGGTTCACCTTTTGGAGGTCTCTTGAACTAAGTCATCAATTTTATTTTTGGATTTTCCATTTATACTATTAATTTATTATACACCAACCATTTTGGGATCCCCCATTTGTGGAATTTAGGATTGCAATCTATCCAATCTATCCAGATGTTTCTACTGGCAGGAGCCTGCGGCCCTCGAGCCACCATAGCGCGATAGAGGAGGATGGGCCTGACGGATGTTTCGTGGCAGAAGACCCATGGATTTGTAGATCTTAATTACTAGAAGATTGGGTTTGTCTGAAAATAGATGATAATGTCAAGGTGGGATTAATAAACTATGGTTTATTAATCATGGAGGATTCTCCAAATAGTGGTTGACATTAACCATTTCTAGGGGGTTTATTAATCCCACCTTGGCATTATCCCCAAATGGTCATTTTAAGTGGGAAAATGAGAATGATCCAGTGGAATTGGAAGAACAAAACCCATTAGATCATCATTTACCTATTGGTTGTTACTGGGCTTGAACCCCTCTCTTCATCAACCATCATCAACCTACCAATGAAGGACATCTATGGAGTTGAAGCCATGGAGAATTCTTATGGTAAATTGGATTTGTACATGTCGTAGCTAGAAGATTACACCGAGTCAAAGTCCGGTAAACAAACGTTGAACATCACCGAACCACGACTCTTATAAGGATTCAACTGGGGTTATGGTTGAAGGGAAAATTTACGGGAAACCCCCATATTTAATGGGAAATTCCATGGTTTCCTGTAGATTTTCCCTTCAACCAATCCATTGATTCCACTGCTGTTGTAACGTGCTTCAACTATGGAATAGGTTCTGGGACAATCCGTTGCCTGGATGGTTGAAATGAACTGCCTGGCTGTCAAAAATGTGTCTTCTCTCTGAATGGACAGTTCCATTTTTTCCTTTCAGACGGGTGTAGAAAATAAATGGTAACTGGATGTAAATGGACATGGTTTGGCTTTCCTCGCACGCTTAACCTCGGGATCTCTTTTCTGGGTCCATGTGGTCCATGTGCAAGAGCTCATGCCAACGAACTACTCTGGTGTTTTCTGTTGGTCTTTGGATTGGTGGGAAGGATGTGATGTTTTTCCAAACATGTTGTAGTTTCTCTGAAACAACAACACGGATCTAATCCAAGCAACATGGCCTAAGACTCTTGCCTAAGCCTGATAAGAACATTACTGCAGGGGTAAACCAACAGCAAGGGTACTGAACCAACAAACATAGTCAGTTTACATGTAGCAACAGAAATTCCTACATAGACAAGCGACAGCTGCTGTAAAACACATTGGCAATCAAATCAAAAGGTGACGCTCAGTCGCTCTTTCAGTGGGATCTCCAGTATTCCATCAGCACACAATAACCCACCCAATAAACATAAGCCCACCAATAATCCAGAAAAAATCCGCCAGGGTCCGGGTTTTTGTGGCTTAAATCCACCACAAAACCAACCAATCCTCGTCCTCCTCGCCTACCCTTCACCAGCAATACCAGCGTGGGACCCTCATCGTCTGGGTCTACCTCCACCAACTCTGCACTGAGAACCTGGTTTTTGGAAGAAAATCTTGGTGATTGTTACAGGAAGGGCACGCCCCAGCTATGTTTTGTTGCTTTATAAGCTCATCTAACTTTGCACCATAGATCTATTGGAGTCTATTACCCATTACCCATGAATATCGTACATCCTTCTCATTGCATTTACAAACTAACCTATCTACTGGATGTAACCAGTAATGTGCTTAGAGATGTTTGGTGCAGCACTTGACTTGGTGGACGAAACATGACAAGGTATTACCTGGTGGTTGAAGTGCATCAAACATGGTCGAACCATTGAACAAATGCTCAATGAGCTAAGAGACATGATGGTTGGCAAGAACAGGGGTACAACCCGGATTTTGTGTTGCCAAACAAAAGCACACACAGAGGCTCAAGTACAGCAGATTCAGCAAGAAAACCGAATATCTGGTGGATGATATGGGGCAACCCTAATCAAAAGATATGATATGTCATGTGCAAATACCCTCTGGTTATCTATTCAACATAGCCATGGAAAATGGCCAATTTTTGATGATTTTCCTGTTAAAACCTCCATTTATAGGAGATTTTCTATGGCTATGCTAAATAACCAGAGGGTATATTGAAAATTTTTAATACAGCATCAGGAAAGGAGTTGACAACAGTGGGAAGTTCATGTACTGTACAGAAGAGTGCAGAGAGCCTTGTTTTTTAAACGCCAAATGCCGACGTCAACCAACGAATGTTTATGTATGGGGGATCAATCTGAAGGTAGATTTGTTTCAGCTCATATGTAATGTTGATCAGAAACTGATACTCTATATAAATCTCAAAAAAACTTCGGTATGGATATCTTTCTTTAGCTACGCAGTGTTCAAGACCGTCTGCCATTTCAATATACTGGCTGGTTGAGAACAGGGTTCCCCTAATGGACTATGATAATCCTCAATCCTCAATGTTTTTTGGGTTCATAAAACCTCCGGAAAACAAAAAAACAACCAAACCAACAAGGGGCTGTAAGAGCTGCTCCACTGAGTTCCGTGCATTTGGTGTTCCTTTCTCATCACCCTGCGTTTGCCAGCTGGGACGGGTAGGGATGTTCCGCACAGTGACCCCGGATGCTCAAGAGATTCATCAACAGGGCTTGGCCTGGAAATGAAGTAGAAGTAATCTCCAAGCTAAAGGGACTCTCATCATTTTTGGATTACCATAGTTTTTAAGATTTTCATTCCACTTCTAACAATTTGGGGATTATCATCATGTTCCCACTTGAATCGCCGTTGAGGGCATTTTCACTGACCATGATCTGCAGAACTGCAAAATAAGGACATGAACCCAGAAAGTATCGTAGGGATACCCTTCAGTGTCCTCAAACATGGCCGGGAAATCAATGAACAAAATTGAAGTTAGCTGGGAACATCAACCATAAGTGGGGAATTGTCCATTGCCAGGTTTGATTGCCAGTGGGTGGCAGATGCTATACATAATGAAGTTGTTCCATTGCCATACAGTTGGTGGTACATCCCACTCGTCCGGACAACGCAATGCTATTGGTTCAGTTACAACCCGTTGTGTATGGATATACAAGATGTAAATGTAAATGTAAATATTATATATATAATTATATGTGTATAATTATATGTACATCGACTGGTTCAAAACCCAAATTATTAGATAAATCCCTGTTAAGTCCAGTATTCATAGGGTTCAACCCTATATATGATGGTAAACCCTGGGTAAAATCATGTAGAATCATTGAAATCCCAGCATTTGTCCGGTTTGATACCCCCATTTAAGTTACCCTCCCGTGAACCACGCGTCGTACTAAAACACCACGACGCGCAGTTCAGATTCGTTCAGATGCCTGGCGTGCCAAGTGCAGTTCGACACTGCTGCGCGGTAAAGTTGCAGAGACCTGGAACGGTGCGGAATTCAGATTTTTGGGAGGGTGAAATACCTAGTGGTTATATCATGTTCCGATAGCCTTAATAGTTAACCCCAAGTATCTATATTATCTATATTATATAATATATTATATATTATATATATATGTATATATTATATATTATATTATATATATATGCCTATAGTGATTCTATAGTGGTTTTATCTATAGCCTTAATAATCAACCCCAACTATCTATATAATAACTAGATGGTTACTATGGAGTGTGTTGTTTTAGTTTGCCATAGTAACTTTAGATAATACCAACTAACTAGTTCGACTTGGCGAATCAAGGCAAAAGCCTGGTGCTCGGATGGTATACCGTTTTTTATGGCTGGGATCTATGGATGTAACAATTCCCCCAGTCATATGGTAATTTCATAAGTTTTGAGTCATCCCCACTTGTGCTGGTTGCTTTGTAAAAGCATAAAGATATGATATATTCCACCATAAATCCAAAGTCAGCTAAATTTCACGAAGTGCTTTGGGGAGGTGAGCTATTTGAATTAATTAGATGATCCTATACTAACTTGTTAAGAATGGAGATTTGACCCATGATTTTACAGATTATGGTGTGGATATTTGAGCATCAATAAATGGGAGAATCTACCAGCGGTCAAGCACACTTCTTACGGTCAGTTGAAGGCTATTCATAGATGGAACCATTCTGGAAAGAAGCAAATGAATCGGGATGAGGTGAACCCAACGGTAAACAAACAGCTTTCTATAATCCCGTCACTGAACCTGAAATAAGGGAAACGATCCAACCATCCTGTTGCCTACAAATTCATGGCCACGCGTAGGTGTTACACAATACACTTCACTTTTTAGCGCACGATATTCTCAACACAATGAAAGCTAGCAGGCGCGGAAATCTGACATTGAAAAATGCGACAATTTGCAACGTGGCCACGGCCTAGTATAAGCACGACAATCAAATTTCTGGACCACGAACTGACCATGGCAATTCGGTTTGCTGCCCAATCAACGGACCACTGAAGGGCTTCCTGAGAGTGCTGAAACCTATCTGATTGATGGAATGGTTTCATCCCAAATTTAGTGAGCGAAAATAAATGACATACTTGAACATGAACCCCTTCCAAATTGTACACATATATGGCTGAAAGCTATCAACCTCCCAAACAAAATATTTTCGATAATCTACTGACACTGCAACTTTTGTGGGTTCAGTGGTGCTCCAATTTTGAGCCAAGCCATATGTACACCTATTTGAATCTAGGTACAGTAAATCCCACTTTCTCCGAGTTCAATCCAGTTTCTTGCAGGAAGCAACTTGAGTTTAAACCACATCCGTTTCCTAAAATAGGGGTACCCCCAAATCATCCATTTTAATAGGATTTTCCATTATAAACCATCCATTTTTTGGTACCTCCATTGTAGGAAACCCCCATGTGCTTAGTTGAAGTTCATCGATCTTTGGACCTCCAGCATGCACAGTTTCCAACAGCCCAGGCAGTAGGGCTCCGGACATCGGTGATCGGACGCCTAAGTGATGAGACCACCAGGTGTTGGATATACCCTCTGGTGTCATCAAACATGGCCGCGGGGTAATTGCCTATCAATGGATGTTTTTATTAGAACATCGGCGTACTAAATGGACGGAGACTTGCATAAAATGGCAAATTGACAAATGATTTACAATGATTCAACTATAGAGCACGATGATTTTCCATGGCAGACTGTTTCAGAGAGTGATGTTTTCTTTTGAGTAAATGTGGTCTTGGCCAGCAAAGAAAGAAATGGTTCGGAAAAGCTGTGGGATATCTTAGCCTTCGCCATCGAACAT
The DNA here is from genome assembly GCA_003297045.1 of Symbiodinium sp. clade C Y103. NCBI lineage: Eukaryota > Dinophyceae > Suessiales > Symbiodiniaceae > Cladocopium > Cladocopium sp. clade C. Next base: position 139,824 of record BGPT01000025.1, on the reverse strand, counting down.
GGATGTTTAGACATGGTGTTCTTAATCCTGAGGTAAATTAATATAGGTATGGAAAACCTATGGTTGATCCCACGCAAAATACTGGACATTCTATGTCTATCTGAGTTTGCTAGAAGGTACACCAAGCGATTTAAGTGGGACATTGCGGCTTTTTGGAAAGTTGAAGGATTTCAAGCCACAAATCACAGGCATGTTCGGTCTGGGATTTTTTGAATGGCTGGGCTAGTGGGTTTGAAATGTGAGGATCTTATTATGATTTTATAGCAGGACAAACCTTCTCCTGACATGCACCAACAAGCTCATCTTTAGTGGAATATCCAGATATTCCTACACGAAAGTTGCTAAACACGAATCACGATGTGGAAGTGTGCAATCATGGTGTGAAGAAAAAGCATAGATCCAAGGCCCACAGAGAACTTTAAAAATACATACACTTGTGGCCACAAACCAGTTATAAGCCATTTATAACCCATCTATATATAACCATTTATAGCTGTTAAAGAACTCTAACTGTACATTCCATGGTTTTAAACAACTATTGAAGTTTGAGAAGTTGTACTGTACAGGTTACAGTTGTTGAACATGCTCCACATCTGCAGCCGATGTTGTTTCCCTCAAGGCTCAGGGGAACTTGATATTACTTGAGAGGGAAGCTGCGATTCATTCGACGACTTTCAAACACATTCAGCTGGGTTTTTACCTGTGGAAAATGGTGATGTCAAGGCCAGTCCAAGATACCCTACAAAATAAAGCTGGCAAGTACATATGGAGGTTTCCTAAAATAGGGGTACCCCCAAATCATCCATTTTAATAGGGTTTTCCCTTATAAACCATCAATTTTTGGGTCCTCCATTTATGGAAACCCCCATATCGTATCTAGTGTATGGCAACTCCCAGATAGATAGAACAATTGGACACCTGGAAAGGTGAGGTAAATATCTTCCAATGACCACATCCTGGAAGCACTCTTCGGCATCTTTTGGTCACTATAACATATCATAACCATTCACAGAAAAAGATGAAATGAGCATTTCACTATGACTATAACCGTTCATACTAAACTAACATAGCTATGGAAAATCACCATTCTTGACGCGAAAATCACCGATTTCTATGGCCGTTTCCATTGCAATCTGTTAGTTTACAGAGGGTAACCATTCGCAACATACTATAATCATTCATGGTTATTGCCATCTTAATTTTCCATCCATTCGCTTCCCAGAAATGTGCGCATTTCCCAGTTCCGAATTCAGTGCTGGACACATCCAACTCTTCAAGCGAGGTCAAGACTTCCAATTCCAGTTGGTTGTTTCAGGTGCTGCAAAAAAAGAAAACATTTTATTTCTAGATAACGATATATATATAACTAGCATGTTTTTTTTTCTCTCTCATGGTTTGTTTCAGCATGTTTTGGTGTGCTGAACATCAATTAGATCTTTGTTTCACAACGGTTTAATTCCAACATATGTTGCTTGGATCCTCATGCTAAGTCCACGTCCACGCAACTTGTTGGTAGTTCTCCAAGTTTGTTTGTCCAAATCCAAGCGGTTGATGGTTGAGGCAGGGGCCTTCAAGCCCTGGTGAAAAGTCAATCACAGCCCTGGGCCCAGTGGCGCCGATGCCCCGCATTGAGACCCCGGCAGATAGTCCATGGACGCATTGAACTTTGCGTCCTTGGCGGCTGAGATGTTGGGATAGTGGGGATACGACAAAAGGCAAGTTGGAATAGCGGACAATGTTTCGCCGAAGCAAATCCTGTAACAGAAGTTTCTATTCAACCAAATCCAAAATGAAAGTTGGTGCTGATTTATGTGCATTCACAATGTTACGACCAACAGAAGTTTAACCCACGCCTTTCCACCCCGCTGACTTTTTGGAGATTGAGCGAAGACACGATAGTAATGGGTGGATTCCCTCAAGAAATGACAGGATCATGAACAGTAGGCACAATTACCGACTGGAATCTAAGAGTGGTATAGGGGTTTGCGATTGTGGCTTGATGGCATCACAAAAAGTGGTACAGTTGTGCTACAGTGTAAATTAAATGTATATAGATGTCATAACCTCCATAAGCTTGGATAAAGCCGATTTATATGTGGAAAACAAGCATTACTGTTTGATCCAAATTTTGGCTGGCCGATCCCTACATGTTTTACTTTCATTGGTGTTCACATTTTTTTCACCCATTTATTGTGTTGACTTACTCCCCTAATATCTCATTGTTGGTATAGTTCCTGGCCGCGCACCATGGCAAAGCTTTGATGAACTACGTTAAAACTTGAGCGGACGATCTGCGATTTCGACTTATTATTTTCCATGAAAATTGCACTTTATGGTTGATTTTCCCATTAAAAATTGTGATTTTCCATAGTTATCTTAGTTTACCAGAGGGTATTCCACGATTCTTAGATACAATGCTAACAAATGAGGTGGTAGCTAGGCAGATCTGGGTAGAGAATTATAGGCCTATTCTTTGAAAAAACATAATATTATACCAGAATTAAACTCTCCAGCCAGTCAATTTCCCAAAAAACGAATTGCGAGGTTAAAATACTTGCCAAGTAGGATGCTTGTTTCTTGGGAGGCTGGCACAAGCAACTTTTTCCTGCCAAAATCTAGCCTATTAAAACCACACATTCACCAAGGTTTATTGATTTCTGGTTGTTACATCCACATTTCTGGTTGGGTAAATCCGCAAATCCTTTCTTGTTGGCATATCCCCATTCCATCCCCATTTTCCCATTAAGTACAGACGAATTTCTCATGTGCTGCTGTTTTTTCTCCAGCAACAACCGTTGGTTTCAGCTGACACTCACCCGGCAACCCAGCGAAAACTGGCCTCATCCTCTTCCTCCGTCTGCACAATGGACCTGGAAAACCAGGAAGATTGTCATTTTGGATTGCATTCCCCAATGGTTAATGGTGGTTGATGGTGGTGAATTGTGGTTCATGATGAAACAAAGTAGGGGATATGATGATATGATGGATACACATAAAAAAAATACACCATCTATTTTATTCAACTTTCATCATGTTCCTTTAACTGCCTGGTTGATATGGGTTTCCGTCATTTCAACAGAGGTTGGGAAGGCTACTCAAGGGGTGGCATCCCCACTTGCTGCCAATCATTGCCATTTGTCATCACCTTCCATTGCCCATAAAGTACGCCAGCTGGTTGATGACAGCCATATTCACAAGAATTTGGGTCATGTACATGCACAAAAATTCATCAGATTTTGGAGGGAATGACTATCATAAACAATGGTGTGAATCATGAACTTTTGATGAACAATCCTGATCAGTCAACCTGTGATTGATCCTATTTGCATCCATAACTACCAGCCATGTTGATGTGGCAGTGTGCTGATTTGGTAAACACAGACGGAGACACTCCAGGCATTCCCCTGCCTAAGGGCTCCTACGTAACTGGGTCGTGGCGTTGCTGGGTGAAATTCCAGATCAACCCAACCAGTTCAGTGGGTGCGAAAATATTGGAGATCAACAATGGGGTTAGCTAAGTTAGCTAAGTTAGCTACAATGTGGGGGCCCCAAGATAGCTAAGTTGATTTATAACTCCAACAACTATGGTATCTTATGGTATATAGCAGATATAACTATAGTTAATGGAGGTTATAAACCAACTTATATCTAGGGGGCCCCACCTTGTAGTTAGCTAGCTGGCACAGAAGCCAGCAATTAACCCAGGGAGATCACAGGGATATCACCCAGTTAGGATCACCAGAAAAAAAACAGTCCCATGGCTCAGGAGAAATGACCGAAAGGGTCGTCGCAAGTTGAGAATGTCCGAGAAACTCTACAGGTATAGCCATGAACAACTATAACTGGCTTATAATGATATGATATAACCATATATAACCATATATAACCTTATGTAGTTTTAAGCTAAATGTTATGAGTCCTTTCCTATTTTATAACAATTTATAACTGCCTATAGGGCCACAACTACAGGGACTGTAGTGAGAGTGATTTTGTGGATACCCCAAAACAATCTCAAGACAACTGAGGCAAGATCCACATGGAAGTAGATTATTTTGCCTAAGTTACTCCCATCCCACTAGTCACAAACGTCACAACATTCATCAACACTGAATTCAAATCTTGACCAATAAATGTTAATCAAATCCAGATTATGATGGACACCGCTCAGATGGGTGTGTCTGAAAATGGGATACGAGTATGATATGATATCCTCAAATATGGCCATTTGAATGGGAAAACATGATGAATCAATGGATGAAATGGTTCCCCAATGCTCTCCAAGCCCTTCCAACAATCATCGTCACCTGTGGCGACTTTTGAAGGGGTACCCTCATCGGGATTGCCAAGGTATCCATCTGCAAAGTGGAAGCTTCAAGGATTGCAGCTTCAGTACAATATCCACAATGTGGGGCCCCCCAGCTATAAGTTGGTTTATAAACCCCATTAACTATAGTTACAAGTATCATAAACCATAGTCATTGGAATTGTAAACCCACTTAGCTATCTTGGGGGCCCCACATTGCAACAATTGATCACTGCGGATTTGCAAGACCCAAGATGCCTGCGCAGGCATGGAGGCGATCGTCTCCACCATTCTGAGATGTCCACCAGGTGCCCACAGATGGCTTGAAGCTCTTCTCCTCCAGACTATCACGGCCGTTTGGGCCGAAACCTTTTGCTCCGGCACTGAATGGCACCAGAAAGAACTGGGACAGGACGCCAGCAGTGTTGAAAACGCAACGGTCATGAGCTTTAGGCACCAAATTTCTCCGCCTAACTCCAAATAAGCCCCTCTCAATTTCGGCCATCGACTGCGCGAAACCAGGACCATGGTTTCTTACAACGGCAGTTCGCTCCCCCGATCTTCAGACAGAGCCATACATTGTGGCGTGGGAAGCTTTCTTGACTTGCAGGGACATGTAACTGGAAGGTTTGGTCTGGTAGTCAGCAAACGATCAGTTTCTGCCCAAGCATCCAATATCCCTCATCAACCCAACAATTGGCCTAGCCATAACCAACTTACCAGCTGATAATCAAACATGGCACTGGAAAATCCCTCATTTATAGATGATTTTTTCATTTTGACCTCCATGTCTAATAGGGATTTCCAAGATAGCCACATTTGATGGCGGAGGGTCCCTATTGTTTGGGGCCATCATCCACCAATTTTGGTGATCGCCGCCTCAAGACCGGTGGCACATCTCCCAGGTGTGGACTGCGAAAGACTTCCCGAAGTGTCAACGGCTTCCCGAGACCTGGCGCTGTCAGTGGTCAGGGAGCGATGAAAATCGCTAAGTTGCTAAACCGAACTCCAATAGCTATAGGGTTATATGGTAGATATATCTAAATCTAATGTAGTTACTATAGTGTAATAAATCAACAGACATAATTGGATAGCACCACCTGTGGCTGGCAAGTGGGATGTAACCCCAGTTATGAGTGGGGTAAGTAGGGCTCGTCCATTGATAATTTGGTTGTAAATTGTACGCCAAGTAGTAACTGGGATGAATCACCAAGTATCTTCACAGGGGTCACTTGATTGATGTTGCTATTTTCCACACATAGACCCTCAAAGTAATCAGGAAAATAGGGAAGTAATTGTCCAGCATTTTGAGTAAACAATAGGAAACCAGATCCTAATGGATCAATTGAAGGTCTACCATGCAGTCAAGTTTGAAAAATGGTGCCAGCCCGGCAGAGCTCCATACTGCTTCAGCCAGCTCATGACAGGCACAGAAGTTGTCAAGGTAGATGTGCCACCAAGCCCTATGTGTCTCCCAGGTCTTGAGGGTTTCTGTGAACTTTGGCAGAGAAAAAACCCTACTCACCTGATTGTTAAGGGTTGAGACATGGGCAAGTTCTCCGAAACCTCCTGCATGATCGCGACACTGTTGACCACCCCATCGGGAGCACCGAGCAGCACAGGGCCATAAGCCGGCGCTCAGAATAGCGCTTGGAAATATGTTTGGAATGTCGCCAAACTATTTTGTTCATTTTGCGGGATTCTGTTCACTCTTGCAAAGATGGCGAGAATGAAGATGATAGTGCTCCTGGTACAATACTGTATCGATTGATCCCCTAACAATTTCAAACAGCGGGATAAATCCGGCAACCTATCATTGTTCCAAAACTAAACAACTCAACACAACGTGGGTGTGTCTGAAAATGGTGTATACCCCGAAATGGTCGTTTGAATCGGAAGAACACATGTAAACCCTGGGATTTGGGGGGTAACCCTACTTTCATTAGGTGTGATGGCTGGTTAAATCCCAAACTGGTTTGTGAACACCGGAATTTCCCACTTCATGGGTTATGATGATCCCCAAGATTTGAATATTGGGTAGTATACCCTCTGGTAATCAAACATGGCAATGAAAAATCCACCATTTCTAGGGGATATCCATTAAAACCTCAATTTATAGGGGATTTCCAATTGCCACGTTTGATTACCGGAGGGTAACTCCCACAAGATCAGCAACCAGCCATGATTTATCCGCCAAGTTCAATTATATCCCCATACTGGTTGGATGGTTGCACCATCATGTTAAACCCTACAAGTTAACACAGCTTTAGTTATGGCAGCTATTTCATCCCATTTCTAACTGGCTATATATAGCCATAACTGTGGAACATATCTAGCCATAATATCTCCATATTCTTGGATGGTTACAGCATGTCAAACCCCTCATAACCCCTCTATACTTCTATGGAAACCATGGTGAAATCGCCAAAATCAAAGGCTCGGTCGCCCTCGAACGGCCTCCATGAAGTTGAAGGACACTGATGGTGCCTGCGAGAACCGCAGTGACAAAGTTTTCGAGTCGAGTACTTGGGGGTTCAGTGAACGTTCAGTGAACTAAGTGGCCATTAGTTGTAGATACCCTCTGGTAATTAAACGTAGCTATTGAAAATGGCCATAGAAATAGTGGATTTTCCCATTAAAAAAAGGTGATTTCCCATAGTTATGTTAGTTTACCAAAGGGTAGTTGATGATAGTTACTAGTTACAGTATGAGGGTAGTTGATGATAGTTGCTAGTTACAGTATATTCTTTTTCGGGGCCCTGCTTTCCCAGGTTCTTCAGCTAATGAAACCTTTGTTTTAGCCATGAAAATCACCCCAACTGCACCACCAGGGAGGCTAACATAGGCTTCGTGCAGTGACCTACATTTGTAATGGTTTTCTTTAGTCACTTTGCAACTGGCATTTCACTAACCTTTTCGGGCTACGGCCTCTCTCCATGTCACAAGAAACTGGTGACCAATCAGGTCGCCGACTGAATGATGGAGTTGCCATCCAGTGTCATCAAACGTGGCTTGCTGGAAAATGCAGCAGCTATCCCAGCGAACGAAACCTCCATTGAAAGTTCTGGGAGTTCCAGCTGCTATGTGGACGGAGGAATTTCTACTGTGGGATGGTGGCTGCAGATGTTTTGGAAGTTGATTTGAATGATTCTTAATTCTTACGGTTAATTTTCAGATTTTTGGCTCTGCGTTGCCTGAAACACTCAGAAAAAAAACATGTCCTTTTTTATAAAATCCCAAACTATGATGGCTGGCTAAATAAGCAACCTGATGATTTGCCAAATATCGGACTATGTTCTTGATCAATCTTCCAGAAACCTTCCACTGCTTGGATCCTCTGCAAATCATTAAGAAAAATCAATGACACCTCTTGAAAAAAAAAGGTGGCCATGCACACGGAGGTACCATGGAAATTGAGCAACCGTGATATCACCCGTTGCGGGAGTTCGGATTTCGCTGATGAACCAAGGTGGCATGCAATGTTGAGAAACCCATGTTGTTGATACACAAAAAAGTTTCATGGTGTTCATGTTGATTCCCAAAGGGAAAAAAACAACAGATTCGGTGCCAAACTCAGAGCTCGCAGTTCCAACATGTTCCAACTAAACTAAGTGGACAGGCGCCAAGGAGGCGACCATAGTCAGGTGCCATAGGTGTTCCACCAGCTATTCCGCTGCAGGTATCGTTGCCCTGGACTTTGTCCTCCCAATTTTGCAGCTGCACCACTCATTGTACTGAGCGGGTCAAAACCCAAGTTGCCCTTAATTAAATTTGGAAATGGACAATCCACTATTTACTTCGTTGATTTTCCCAGCTAAAAACCTCCATGGCTAGTTCGGGATGCTACTATAGATGTAAAAAAAAAAAAAAACAATACTTTCTCGAACATGATCTACAAATGGAGGGTATGTTGGAGGGTACGTCTCAGATAATCAACGCACTTCTTCCATTCATGAGATCCAACCGATAAGCGAGTTGGTTTAGTCCACTGGGTTAACCAGCCTCTGGTGTTTTAACCTTTTTTGACTTTGCTATTGAAAATAGTGATTCATATTTGATTCACCTAAACATGGTGATTTTCTACAGCTATCTTATTTACCAAAGGGTGTAGTTCATGGTGGATATATATATATATATAGCAAATAACTGAGGGGGGGCCAACAATCTAGTTATTTACACCCGGTTGAAATATCCCATTATAAAATAGTGAGTATCCATCTAATATCCACCGTCATATCATTTGGCCCAAAACCGAACAAAAACTTTTCGATGATCGCGACATACCGAGTCACCTCTCTGAGTCGGCAACAGCACAACCAAATGATCTTTCCACAGCGATGCCCACAGCACTTCCCCACGAAGCTCCTGGATTTGATGGGATTGGGATTGAATGGAACGATTTTTTTCGGTTTATGGTAAATATATCGAACTAGTTTCCATGGTTGTTCCGACAGCAAAACTCAAACTGAGGGGGAAGCACCTAGTTGGATCCGGATATGATGGGAGAACTATGCTTGGAATTTGAAAATTCGAAATTTCAAGGGACGTAACTAACAGAATTTTGTGGTGTAATGGTCATAGAATGGGATTTGCGTGTTACGTGATGAGCTACGGATAAATAGTCACGAATTCCTATCTATTCAATGGGATCTTGATCACAATAAGATAGTGACAATGGTCAAATATAATGGCATTATATTCATCGAACACTTGTATTATTTGGAGATTATACAATGGGATTTCAATTACTATGGGGGACATATAGGATATGTAGCCACACAACCTTTATTGATTGTTGGTGACGGCAATAGAGACGCCCCAAGGTGAACAATTGGAGGATTGTGGATGCACTGTTCGATGGGTGAACATAACCAAAGAAACATGACTGATGTTTGCCAGTTAAGCTTCATATTTCCAGATTTGGTTCTGAAGTGGGATGGGGTTCCGGTGTACACTGTACACAAAAAAAAATAGTTCCTAGTTCTATTGGAGTCATGTGGCTGGGAAATTCCTACAATAATAGCTCCTTGGCTGCTTATTCAATAGGGAATCTAGATCACCATAGATCCCATAGCTCTCATAATTTTCACTTTACGGACTTGCCTATTCTTGTTGGGTACAAGGGGAGGATTTTACATGTTTTCACCCCAGATATACTCCAACATGTGTTCACCCCAAATATACACCATATATCCCCATATTACCCCATACGTTTAGTACATTTGCCTGGGTAAATTATAATAATTCACTAATTTGAATTAAGCCTAATATGGGGATGATTCCCTATACTAACCATATATTCCAGGGCTCGGTCGCAGTGAGGTCGTTATAATTTACCTAGATTTGCCTATTTCTTGCAGGCTTTTGCATGTTTTTACCCCATTCAACGAGCCGGTAACAACCCCAAAGTCCCAGTCCTCAGGGAGCTGAGGCGTGAGATCCCGTACCACCACTTGACCTGGCTATGGATCTGAGGAGAAGTGAGTCGTTCAGTGAGGAGAATTCAACAAGAATCGACTTGATATGATAAAACCATAGGAAAATGGTGATTGAATGGAATTTTAATGGGATTTTATGGTGATCCATAGGGATTAATGAGGATATACCCTCTGGTAAACTAACATAGCTATGGAAAATGGCCATGTATAGTTGATTATCCCATTAAAAATGGTGATTTTCCATAGTTATGTTAGTTTACCAGAGGGTATATCTTTGGTAGTCCACAAAAAAATGGTATATCTTTGGTAGTCCAAAAAAATCATGGTATATCTTTGTGGTTATTTCAACGTATAGCAAAAACCAAAAGGATTAAACTACATACCCAAGGTTGGGGGTGGAAAGCGGGATTCAGCTGGGATTGAACGGATTGAATCTCCTGATCTGAATCAGCTAAGATCTGGGAATTCTTGATGTCTCCTGTTTACAAGTCAAATGTTTCCTTTCAACATGTGGATGGAACATGCCAGAGCTAGGCAAATTACTCCAAGTCCTGTAACTAGATATGATAATCTCATATAATGTGGGTAAAACAACAATAAACCATCCCCAATTTCACCATAAATAGGTGGTATAAACCATTCCCAAATGGGTGGTTTATTATTGTTTTACCCACATTAATCTCTATTGTTCATTGGATTGGTTTAAGGGAAAATATAGAGGTTTTTTCATCAAATATAGAGGTTTCCTGTAAATTTTTCCATTAACCAATCCAATGAATTGTTGGATTGTTTGTTTTTTGACACAGCAACACACACCGTGTCACACACCGACACGTCCACGGTTCGATCTCGAGCTTGGCGAATTGCAGGGTGACCTTTTCCAAGTTACCATCCAAGTTCTCATGGCCCTAGTGCTCCAAATACCTTCTGAGAAGGTGTCTGAACCCCAAAACTCAGTCCCAAGTACAGTCTCACAAGGTATTTGGAGCAGTAGGGTGGGGTCATGTTTCATGGGAAATCCAAAATCCGGATACTGTGGTTTTCTCCGTATGACCAAAAAAAAAGTAAGAATTCTTATGGAACATGGATCCAAATACTGTCTAAGAAGCTACTTGGTCAACTTTGGCCATCTGATCTGTAAATTGTATTGAACGATAACCCAAACACTTTGAAAGGGAAGGCATTTCGATCCATAGGGAATTGACAATTTCCCATGTCTTCCAATATGATTCTTTCATGTCTGCGAGTTCCGAGTATTTAGACCTCATTGTCTGCGCATGCAGCTCTCCAACAAATATCAAGTTATTTGTTGATGGGAAATAATACTATACTTGGATTGCTGAGAATTCTTATAATCTATATATGGTAGGGAAACCTACAAACCAACTATAGTATCATCAAGTGGGATTGGGATACTTTTAATGGCTCAACTGAACTGGTAAGTGCAACAAATTCAGGCCCTTTTTTCGAAGAATCATTGCGGGAATGTAAAAAAACAGGGATGTCATGGGCGAAATCTTCATGGGATATACCACCAACAAATATTTGGGTGCGTCTGAAAATGGGGGTATACTCCCAATCGGTCAACCATGTGCTAACAAAACTACCTGTTGAGTTGCATGGTTGGATATTCCTCCAGCGTCGATTTCAACGAACCAGTGGATTTTTGTTTCTTTTTTTGGCTGGGAATCATTTCAACACCAATATCATCCAAGATCTATTGGGATCAAGAAACCAATCAACTGGATTACCTGTCTTTACCAAACAAGGGGGCTCCCAGCTTTTCCCAAGAGTCTTTGGTTTAATTTTGCAAGAATCAATTCCAGAGGCCAACCACATACTGTTGACCAAGTTCCAGAAGTTGTCATGCGACATAATGTAACCCTAACTTCAATTCAATGGAGAATTCATGATGAATGTAGTATCCGCAGGGGTACTCCACCCCCAAACACATGAATAAATTCAGGGCATTGTTGAAAGTTGAAATCAGAGATACCCAGGGCGGGAAGGCCCAACACTGCCACGCAGCCACGCCTGTATTGGTGGCACTGGTCATTGTGAGCAACTTGATGGTTTTGTCCTTCCAAAATTGGCCATGGACCTACCAGAAAAAATAGGTCCAAAAAGAAATCTTTAAACACATTTATGGTTTGCCTAAAACCATAGGCCATAGGTTCATCCTCATGGTTTTAACTTGAAGCAACCAGAAATTGTGGAGTAAATTCCATTTTCTGATCATCTTCCCTACCAAAATATTTTCATAATACAGCTCCAAAGACCTTCTGAGACTTTGGAGTTGGAACACCTTCTGAGTCTTTGGAGCACTAGGGTAATTGGGAATCAGAATCATTTTCACAATAAACAGTTGCCATAAATCGGCTAAATCCACTGGTTCATCATGATTTTCGGATCATCTTCCCTTTTGAAGGTGTGGAGAGATTTGGGGACACCGTTTCTCTCAACGTCCTCCAGGCGCAAGACCACGAAGGGATCTGTGACACTGCCACCCAACCTCAGGTTGAGGTTGGCTCTGGAAATACCCTCTGGTAAACTAACATAGCTATTGAAAATTGCCATTTTTAATGGGAAAATCCACTATAAATGGCCATTTTCAATAGCTATGTTAGTTCACCAGAGGGTATCTGGTGGATTTGTCTTTTTTGTCTGAACATATTCCCCACAATCCAATGGTTTATTGCAATTTTCCCTTTTCCGCAGACGTCCTGGAACTACGATAAGATCAACTGAACGAAGCTCCGCTGTGAATGGAGGCAGATTGGAAATACCTATAGCTACTTGAATTAATTGTTAATTATGTGTACGAATTGTCCTCAAGCTTGTCAAGGGGCAGTTTGAACTAGCTTTGACTGATTTCACTACGGCATTTCAAGTGCAACTAGTCAGAAGCCCTTGCAGGCGTGCAGGCTGTGTCGCTTTCTCTGTCATTTCATTTTTTGACTTTGTTTGAGCTTTTTTCTTCTCTTTTTGCCAGGTTCGATTCTTGTAGTTGTGCCATAGAACAGCTCCTGTTTCGTCTAGCAAGATAGCATCCCCAGCCAATACCGGCCCTTGGTATGAGCCAGCCAGGCCAGGGGGATATTTTAGTTTTGGAGTCTGCTTCGGTTTTATATGTTGGGATGTCAATACTCATTGAGGATCTGAACGGTTTTTTTGGTGATTCGGCAATACCACACGCCTACTTACCCATTGATTGTGCAAGCCCGCTCGTAATATTTTGGCAATGGGGTTGCTACAATTTTTTCAGCCGGGATCAAGAAAAACCAACATTGGTTCCGTCTGGAGTGAAATAGCGCCAAGAGGGTGCGCAACCATTCTCTAGGCGGTCTCGATAGTCAATGATTCGTTCGAGTACCCCACGGACGTTTGCCGTCTTCCTCAATTGCATTCCTGGACCTGCTGTGCTTGCAAGTAGGCCTGTCCAAGTCCCTGCTTGCCTGATGACTTGGCTCGAACACCTATTCGCTTGACTGACTTCAGCGAATACTGGGTCACCAGAATCAAGGGTATTTACGATCTGGTCCAGGCGGTCTGCACCTGTGCAGGGTCGTGGTTCATGCCTTTTAAAAGGCACCGACGTGGAGGATATACCGATATACCCCATTTTCAGACACGCCCATTTATTGTCTGGATATGTCTGGATCATTGAGACTTATCAGATGCTAGTTACCGGAGTTTAGATTTTTCGTGGCCAGGAAGAATGTAAATTGCTGATGTTTTCCTCTTAGCTTCCAGGTGTTTTCAATGGCAATGGAACTAAGCTGGCAATGGAAAGTTGTGCAAATTCGACCAGATCACCGGCTCAAGCCCTACTTTGCTTGTTGAGTTTGAAGTTTCCCAGCGGGGTCATATGCATCAAAATTCTGAATCAGTTCACCTAGAGAATTCTATCTGAGTATATTACCATGGAGTATTTATGTACAGATTGGCTAAGACGTGGAGTATCAAGCAGACTACTTGCTGGGGTATTCTTGCACTTGTCAATACTTGTCAATTCCACACCCTCTGGCATCTGGCTGCAAATGAGAAACAGGGTGAGGTCATGGCTAGAGGTCGTTTTACTTCACCCAGCTATCACCATGAAGTTGGTATCCCCAATACTATGTGTCATTATTAGGTCCTATTCCATAATCTCTGGTGAACAAATCCAGTTGTTTCAAATGTTGCTTCTTCTTTGCCAGGAGTCAAACGCAGAATCCACTGCATGCATCAAGTCGTGTGGCCTTTCTGAGCTCCAACTCGCTGAAAAACTCAACTTACTGGTGCTTGATTGGTAGGGAATGGGGGTTGCTGGGATGATTATGAAAATGGTTATGGTCAGCAACCCCCATTCCCTGCGTTTAGCACCAGTTAAGTCAATGCAGATTCCCAAATACAACACGGAGTCCCGACGAACTATGGATTCTGTGCTGGAAACTGCAAAAGGGCATCCTCTGGTGCAAAAGGCCGAGGGTGCCACGCTGACGCACAACGGGCTCATGTCAAATCTCTAGTGATGTCCCTTTTTTGTTGGCGAATTATTGAACTTCGTTGGTCAAATCGGTTTCATTTTCACATCATCTTGCTCAATCCCCATGTTTCGGTCTGAAACCACATCATGGCTATAAGCTGTGGTAACCGGCAAAAGAAGGAAGCTGGTTAGTATACATATCCGAGTTGAAATTGAACAACTGCATCCACGTCTTTTCACACCTGCTTTGCCTACCGTTTCTTGACGGCTAAGACTGAAACTACATCTACAGTTTACTTTAAGAAACAAATACAGGAAACACGTGGAAACACTGCGTTTTTCCCAAAAATTCTAGGGGGTTCCTAAAGAAATCCAATCAACCAATGCTGGGGGCCCACATGTCTGTTTTACCCAGGTTTCCGAAAGGTGGGTGTGTGTTCACAAATCCAGCGAGTTCGAATGAGGCCACGACTTATGAAACAACCCTGACTAGCCATCCATTCATAAACCAAGTTAGTTCACGTAATCCCATGAAATCCCATATAATGTGGGTAAAACAATAATAAACCACCCATTTGGGAATAGGATATACCACCTATTTATGGTGATTTAGGAGATGGTTTATTATTGTTTTACCAACATTAGATCTTATTTTTTTACGCCACATTTGTTTGCCGCCAAAATTCACCCCACAGATTGGGTGGCAACACAACCAGCCATCGCCACATCGCACCAAGATGCGCAGAGGACTTAGAGGGATAGGGCACTGAGGGTGGAGCAGCACCTGTGCAGCTGAAATCTTGACTGGAGCCCCCCCGCTCACAATAGCAAAGTTGGGGAATTAACGTCATTTAATAGGGTTAAATGGTCATTTGATGTGATTTGATGTGATTTGTATGATTTAGTTAGCTAACTTGCTGCAAATCACTGCGCTATCTATAATTCATGATACTGATAAGTAAAATATGCATGGGGGTTTATAAACCAACCAACCAACTCAAAACGTTCTGTGCCACATTGTAGGTGCCGTAGATGTGTTTTTTGTTTGAGAAAAAAATGCAACTATAAATGATGTGATTCATTGAACCATCCAAATTCAATGTACTGGATCCTCAGGCCATATCAGAGTGCATGGTTCTTAGGCCCATGCCATCGCCGCAGTGTGTGGTTAGATTAATGAGGAAAACTCTTTCATGACCATGGGGTTTCTCAGGTTTTCCAACGTTTTCAGGTTCTGAATCAACGTCATATTGTTGGAAACATACATAATGCCATTGCATCATTCGTTACATACTGACCCATTATTGGACCCATTCTATCCCAATATGGAAACCATTCACTATCCTGATATATCATGATATATCCCAGAACTGCTTTTTTTCGGGACTCCACGAAATGCCCAGGTGCCAGTCGTCATGCCTGCTTCTGGTGTCGCTTGCATGAAGAAAGCGCTCTTTGGCGTCAGTTGTACCTGTGTTTGCCATGGGACTGGGTAAAAATTAGGGTAAGAATGGATGCACACAATCAGCCATGCATTGTACTAAACCGTGAAACCGTGCCCTACCAAATCATTTTGACTTGTACCCGTATGACGTATGACCATCCCAAAAAGTGCTTTCCATGCATTCCCATCGTCTATTGTTTGAGTCCCATTTTGGATGATGGAATCACATCATTGTTTCGGCCGGTGAGATACCGTTGTTTGCCATCAAAAAACACCATGTAAGATGTAGAACCACTCATTTCCATGATGTGTTTTTACATCTATGTTGGTCTTCTGAACGGCATGTTGTTCCTCAAACAGCTCAATCACCGTTTCTTCTGTGCAATCGCAATGTTAGTTAAACACCACTGTTTTATATTTTACTTGCTAGATTTGACTATGTCAATGCAAAAAAAAAACTCGCCCAAAAGGGTTGCACATTTTCTACCATGATTCAAATATTTTTTTTTTCGTACTATATTGAAATTTCATCATCATCTGTGATGTTTTTGTTAATTAACCTAGCACTTCAAACCAATACTTCCCATGTTCGCGGTGAAATCCACGAAGGAGTTAAACATCCACCTTCCCATCAATGGATTGTTAAAAAAAAAGTAATAATCTGCAGGAATCCTTGGTTTTCCACGCAACATGTGTTTTCTATTCTGCAAATGTTCTTTGAATGTTCCTAGTTTGCCATGTTGCCTAATATCCAAATTCACCATCAAACAGTACCTATCATCACTTGACTATACCCTCTGGTTATGACTAACATAGCCATAGAAAATCCCCGAACTAAATGGAGGTTTCTAGCTCGGAAAATCCTCCAAAATTAGCCATCTATTCGATGGCTAACTGTTAAATAACCAAAGGGTATAGATCGCCATTTCTGTTTGTAGGTCACCATGTTTGCTGGTCAATTCCACTTTGTTGCCCATAAATGTTCCGAATTTCATCCAAAATGTCCTTTTTTTGACCGAATTCACATCTTGGCTGGTGAACCTCTGGTAATTTCACATCATATCTATGGAAAAGTCACAAATTATCATGGTTAAAATCATCGAACGAAATGGGCCACGGTTTCCCATAACTAGCTTCAATCACCAGAAAGTAAACATCTTAAGTCAAGTTAAGTCCGCGTTTTCGCTGGTTAAATGGTGAAATCACCTTGGCTTTTCCCAACTTTTTTCCCTTCCCCGGCTCCGTTGCGCACCACCACTTTGCCATCGCAGATGCTGCCCGCGCCAACGGTGCACAAGGCCATTTCGAGGCCGCGCGACTGGGAGATCTCCTGAGATTTTGGAGAGAGGGGAGAAAGCATGGGGAAAAAAACGGGTTTTTATAAATACAATGTGGGGCCCCCAAGATAACTAAGTTGATTTATAACTCCAATAACTATGGTATATTATTGTATATAGTTGATATAACTATATAGTTAGGGGGGTTATAAACCAACCTATAACTAGGGGGCCCCACCTTGTAGGTTTATAAATGCTTATAAATCGTGATTAATAGTTAGGAGTAGTAATTGATTAATAGTGATTAATAGTTAGGAATAATGATTGATTAATAGTGATTCATAGTGATTCTAAAATTGATTGATAGTGGAAAACCCTCTGGTATATTAACAGTTCGACCCTGAGAATAGCTATTTTCAGAGGAAACTAATCTTCCAATTCCGATGACTGCCAGGGTCAAACTGTTAATTTACCAGATGGTAATAGGCATATAAATAGTGATTAATGGTTAGGAGTAATAATTGATTAATAGTGATTAATAGTGATTCTAAAATTGATTAATGTTAGGAATAATAATTGATTAATAATTGATAAATAGTGATTAATAGTGATTCTAACATTGATTAATGTCAGGAATAATAATTAAATAATAATTGATTAATAGTGATCAATAGTGATTCTAAAATTGATTAGTGTTAGGAATAATAGTTGATTAATAATTGATTAATAGTGATCAATAGTGATTCTAAAATTGATTAATGTTAGGAATAATAATTGATTAATACTGATTAATATTGATTCTAAAATTGATTAATGTTAGGAATAATAATTGATTAATAGTGATTAATAGTAATTCTAAAATTGATTGATGTTAGGAATGATAATTGATTAATAGTGATTAATAGTGATTAATAGTGATTCTAAAATTGATTGATGTTAGGAATAAAAATTGATTAATAGTGATTCTAAAATTGATTGATAGCGGAAAACCCTTTGGTTATTCAACATAGCTATGGAAAATCACCATCTTTAGTAGGTAAATCACCATGTTTATCATCTATAATTGAGCCATTTTCCATGGCGAACTGTTAAATAACCAGAGGGTATATAGTGATTCTAAAATTGATAGTGATTAAGCTATATTAAGATATATTAGTGGATAATGGGGATTGATCGAATGATTACAGGTAATGAAATTGATATGTTATAAAATAAACACTAATATAGGGAAAATAAATAGCAATAAGATGGGGTAACAGAAACGTTGTCACTATATTAAAGTTCACAGTTCCGTTTGTAGATATAATGGTTTAAGTATGCTTTAAATAGATGGAAAAAATACTTAAGATTCCCAACAACCATTAAATTCCACATGACATCCACTCACCAGCCATTTTTGAATCCCACGGTTTTTCGGGATGCCCGCACCCCAACAAAGCTCACGGAGTCCTCGATCTCTTCGGTGGTTTCAAGGAGCATGCCTCGGTTACCGTCCCTTGGTGTTTTCCCACAATCTGGAGCCAGATGTCGAGCTTGGTAAACACAACTGCAATAACTGTTGGAGTGAGGGGGATACAAATTATTGACATGCTGAGGTTCTAAACCAAGATAACGAGGAGGCCACACTTTGTAGATTTCCGCGAGAAGCAAGATTGTGTGTTCAGTCTTTCGTTTTTGTAGTCGCTTGTGTTCGTGGAAAAGACAACATACAACAACTGACAGAAAATATCATAACAAATAATTTAGCCTCAGGTGAAACTGATGTGTTTCTACCTATGGTCTGAAAAACCATCTCCAACTAAGTACTATGGTCACCTACTCAACTCTGAATAAGAGGTGCCAAAAGTTTGGTTCTTTTAGCCAACAGTTGTTACGGCTAAGTCAAGGGGGGAGAATAACGTCCATGGACGTGTCCAAAAAAGGTTTGCTGTTGTATCAGCGCTATGATGAAGCCTTTGCCTATAGCGACCATGTGTTTGAATGGGCATGACCTTCTTTGGGGGAGGAAACCACCAGTGTTTCAACGACATTGTTGGTCACATTAAAAATGTTCGAGACACAGCAGTGACGATAGTGAATGTTGGATTAACAAATCAGAACGCTTCCCATCAATGTGTGGTCGCCATCATCATCATCATCATCATCATCATCATCATCATCATCATCATCATCATCAAGATTGTGACTTTGGAGGTTTACCAAAACAAACAAAAACACATTCTCAAGCACATCCAACTAGCCTCCAGTAAACTAACATAATTATGGAACATGGACCGTTTAGTTCCATGAGTTGTTCTATTAAAATTGTGATTTCAGTTACTATATTAGTTTACCAGGGGATTTACCCTCTGGTAAACTAACAGTTTGCGATTGAAAATTGCCATTTATAGTGGATTTTCCCACGAAAAAATGTGATGTTCCATAGTTATGTTAGTTTACCAGTGGATTAGATATCAAATTGGTGTAACGAATCACACTATAACGTCACTTGTTCTCGTCGTGATGACTAGAGGGGTCCGTCTAGTGAATCACTTTTCAGGAGCATTACCATGCTTGTTGTTCGGGCTGAAAATTGCGATGGTTCCTGGTTAAACCACCTTGTTGTTTTGTTGCATGTGTTCTTGGTTGAAACATGTTTGTTGAGTAAGCTCCAATCATCAGTTTGGGTTGAAACATTTGGCTTCGGCAAATCTGGCAGCCGCTTCGGCAGGCGGCGGGGCAACCGGCATGGTAGGCTGCAGCGGGACAGCTGGCGGAGGTTTGCCACCTGGCGGCTTCAGACCAGCAGCCGCCGACTTTGCAACGTCAGGCTCACCGGCACGGGTTGTGGGTTCCAGGGAGTGGGAGGGACAGTCCAGGCGGCTGGCGACCGCGATCCCACTGGATACACTGGGTCCTCTCGCGACAGTACTTCGCCACCACAGCAGACGGGTGTTGCCACCTGGCCGATCGTTCGGTGTCCACGATTTCACCTCAGATTGATGTTTTTTCTGTCCACATCTCATATTATCCCACCATTCCACCGTAACATTTCTATTGTATCACCAATAGATCCCCATCAAAACCCACTAAATCACCATGAAATCCCATCAATGTCCATTTGAAAAACCACTAAATCATCATGAAACCATCCTTTCCATAGATATACCCTCTGCTTGTTTAACATAGCCATGGAAAATAAATGGAAGTTTTAATGGGAAAGTCATCCAAAATTAGCCATTTTCCATGGCCATGTTAAATAACCGCAGCAAATATCTATGGGTAGACCCTGAAAATCACCCATTTTAAGTGGAAACTCATCTTCCAACCCCGATTAATGCCAGGGTCTCATGTTAATTTACTGGAGGATCGTCCATAAACCCACCATTTACCCTCTGGTAATTAAACGTAGCTAGTGAAAATGGCAATTTATTTCGTGGATTTTCCCATTCACAATGGTGATTTCCCATAGTTATGTTAGTTTACCAGAGGGTACATTCCTCTTGTCCCCAGGTCCCATGTTCGCCCGGCCAGGGTCCCAGGTGCTTCTCTTGGCTGAGGAGATGAGAACGTAGCGATGTGGTGGAGCGGCTGCCTACCGATGCACGAGGTAGATATGGATATCAAACCGAAAATCATCGTAGTTGGATAGATATATCATAACACATATAGATAGATTATATAGTGTATTTATGTATAAATGCATAAATCATAATTGTACATGCGAGGGGGTGCAGTTACACTAGTAAAACATATCATATTGCACAACAGTTTGAATTCAGGTGCATCCGCCCATTGATACTTGGGTCATATCACAACGTGTGGATGTTGTTACCATAGCTATACCCATGAATAACCTCAACGGCACCCCCGCGTATTCCATTGAACCACAATTTTTCATATAGGTAGTTAGTTAGTTTCTATAAATATGTATATATATATACACTATTCATATTGCCTTAGTTGGGTAAATCACCATTGGGTAAATGATATCACCATTTCATGATGACGTACCCAACTTCTGAACCCATGGCGCTTCGGAAACGCGCGGCGCCTCCACTTGCTTGTTGGCCCGTGGTTGTCCCTGGTGTCGATTTGATGGGATCTAGCGGCGTTTCATTTTGGATTTCTTTGAGGGTTTACCCTCTGGTAAACTGTGATATAACTATGGAAAATCCCAATTTTTCATGGGAAAATCCACTATAAATGGCAATTTTCAATAGCTACGTTTAATGACCAAATGGTAATGCTGATGAGTAAGTTGATGACGTTTCATGGAATCTAAAGTGACTTTAAAGGGGATGGGATTTAATTGACTAAGTTGTTACCTCATCCAACTATGTTTTTTTTTCAATCACCATACTCCCTTTGTAGTTAAATCTGGTTATAAACCACTTGAGCTATTAAGGGGGACTCACCTTTAGATGGTTTCCCAAAATGGATCAAAATGGGGGATCCCCAAATCATCCAATTTCAATATATCTTAATGGGATTATCAACTATAAACCATCGATTTTGTGGTACTACTACCATTTTATGGAAACCTCCAGTTAGGGAGCGCACCACAAAAAAAGTGATCAATCGCTGGTACCGGTCCCCCCCCCCCCGAATAACAATCCCAGTGGTTTATCATGGTTTATCTGTCCCGGGCGCAGTTTGGCTATTGCTCAAGTGTATATACCCTCTGGTCATTTAACATAGCCATGGAAGCCATGGCTAATTTAGGATTATTTTCCCATTAAAACCTCCATTTATAGGGGATTTTCCATGGCGATGTTAAATAACCAGAGGGTAATATGCAAATACAGCCCAGAGTAGCATTTTTGACTGCAAGTGTCCCAACAATTTGTGAAGTTGTTCATGGAACCATCTTTATTCATGGATGCTTGGGCCCTGAGGCGTCATCCCCCAACCCAACCTGGGAAATTAAGATGACTTATGGACAAAAACACTATTTCAGTACGCAAATCATCTATAGTTTTTTTTTCCATTACTTATGATAGTTTACTCGAGGGTTAATTCAAGGGCTCTCGTTCTTTCACAATCAAAAAATCGATGGCCCACCTCGGATGCAAACAAACTCACCTTGTTCAAAATATGATGCTTACCCTCTCCCAAAAAATAGAAGAGCTGTGGTAAATGTTTTTTTCCTTCGATGATTCACGTATTAAGAGTGACTATTCTCCAAAGCTATGTGAGTTTACTGGATGGTCTGCTGATTATCATATATTCATAGTCCTCAATTCATGATTAAACATTGACCCATAATTATGTGGTCCCATGTGGTCCCAGATCAGCATCATCTTCTGCCTGCTGGGTTTTCCCCCTGGGTGTTGTTCCTATTTTCATTGCTTCTATTCCCCCCCTCCCCTCTCATAAGGGTGGAATGTCGAAATGTCAATTCTGAACGGCTTAAGCAATTCATTGATGATTACTATCCCAGTTCATCCTTTATATATAGTTCGATATCCATGTGTGTCGGTTATATCCTCATTTCTGCTTGGTCATGTCGTTTCATCACATTCAGCTTGAACATGAGTAAAGGTTATCTTGGATATGCTTAAGGAACCTCTCCCCCCAAAAAAAATCATAGATTCCCCAGTGGATTTCCAGACATTTCGCGTTGGGAAAGTAAGAAATCATCTTCAGCAAATCCAGGGGAGGCAGCACATCGGGATGCATACTATGCTTCTGAAAAAAAAACGCTGGGAAGGGTCTGCCCAGAAATATGGTATTCCCCAAGCCATGGAAATAGAGAAATGTGAAAACCAGTGATAAAGAAGGATAAAAACATGTTAAAAATAACGGGTGAACATTCAGATTAGACCAATATTTTTGAAGAAACAAAAGGCATTTCGATCCCCTGCAAAATACATGAAACACCTTCATCACGTACGGCAACATGGCCTTTCCACATCGAAACAACATCCATCCCGGCACTGCCGGGGCAGCCGCCGGACTTCGGCCTGCGTTGGCCTGGTGGAACCAGGTCCTCAGGTCCTCCTGCTCCATGCAGGTCACATTGCCAGCCCGCCAGGTCGACGTTGGTCACTTAGCGACACATAGCCAGTGCGGTGCCTTAAATCTAGCTCTACAATGCAGGGTTCGCCAAGGAATAACCGAGCAGCACTTGGTAGACCCTCAATTTGCCTATGAAACTGTTGCCAGTATTTGTGGGTACTTCGAGGGCATCGGTAGTCATAAATGGGCGAAAAAACGTCTGGCAAGCAAGACAAAATTGTGTGATAAAAATGCAGTTTTTTTGTAGATTTGTTGAACTCTTGAACATATGTTTGCTCAGTATATCCCCAGAAAAAAGGACTTGAACTCTGCCTCAGTTTTGCTAGCGATACAGTATTGACTCTGATCACATTCCAATGAATTTTCTCCCCGTTTCTGGAGTTGGTCCGACTTTTTTTCGAGATGTCTGAGTTGCAAACATGGGGGCAACTCAGATGTGTCTGAAAATAGGGTACCCCCAATTCCAGTGGATTATAATCATGATCCCTATTACAAGGTGGTGCCCCCCCAGTTATAAGTTGGTTTATAACCCCCATGAAAACTATGGATATATCTACTATAAACCATAGAATTCACCTAGTTATTTGCACCAACTTAGCTATCGAACGGGGGCACCACCAGCCGTAAAATGGCTATCCAAATGGGGTATTTCCAACCGTGGGGCCTCCTGTTTTAGTCTTGCCATCTCCATCTCAACAGCTTGGGACATCAATCACCACCAGCCATAGAGATTATATATTATTGGTGTCAACATTAATCATTGCAATAGAAAATTATGGCTGTATGGTTTTACTATGTTTTACTAAATCATCAATACGGATTGTCATCACCATTTTTAGTGTCGTCGCAAGTAGGTTGTTATAACAATAAACCAAGAATCATTATATATGGTTTTACTAAATCATCAATATGGATTGTAATTTGTAATCACGATTTTTAGTGACGTCTCAATGAGGTTGTTATATAATGTTATAACAATAAACCAAGAATCATAGATGTTGCGTACATGTTGTTGCAGTTCTGTTATGGAGGCAAAGCAATCCAGTCATGGCTAGTCTTAGATACCGTCTGAGACAGCCACAAGCACCCACTGAAAACAACACAATGCTAAGCTAACCAACCAAGGTTTACCCAGTAATGGTCTGATCTTCATTTTTGTCCACTTTGCTAACAAGAAAGGACATGTGCGAAATGATCTGTTTCCCAAATACACACACACACATAATAGGTATCTTAAAAAAAGTCAGATCACATGGAGGATGCACATCACTAATGGATAGCATCTTCTTTTGAAGTAGTAGTTTAAATATTTCAAACGGTAGTAGTTCAATGGAAAACATATCACCAATGGATTCAAAAAAACATGTGTAAACAATGTGTAAGTAGTAGTTTACCTACCATTCACCAGACCTTTTATTCAGTAAAGAAGACTTGGCAACATGATCAATCCCAGAAACGCTTTCAGGGAAAATGTCTTCATTGGAGCTTTTCCATGATGAAATCGTTGAGTTTTTGCTGACGCCCTGATTTCTGTGACTCTGTTGTGATTATGTAAGGTTGCTTTCTCTTGGTAAAGTTTCTGTTCGTATATGGTTTGGTCTGTAAAATGTCGGGTATATCCCCAACTTTAGCCATTTTATAGTGATAATGATCAGCAAAACCATTGGGTTTAGGGACACACGACATTTTCAGACAGACCCAAATGAAACCCCGTTGCCCCCTGTTAGACGATGCTCAACTCCATTTCTTTGATGGTCAGCTCGTAGCCTTTGGTAAACGTTTACAGTTTGCTATTGAAAATGATCCATAGAAATAGATGATTTACCTATGGGGAATGGTGATTTTCCGTAATTAGGTTACTTTACCAGAGGCTATGCCGATGTGAATAACATCTCAATACTCAAAGAGGGTTGGAATTACAATATCCTTTTGTAGTGGAAACCGCCTGCTACATCGACCAGATCATTCAATCTCTCAGTGATAAATAAATCACCAACTTAAGTTTCCAAAAAAAAACAAAAAATGCAGTTGATGTTCAGCAAATTTCCCCACTTCTTTGTACCCTCTGGTTATTTAACATAGCCATAGAAAATCCCCGAACTAAATGGAGGTTTCTAGCTGGGAACATAATTCAAAGTTGGCCAGCTGTTCCATGACGAACTGTTAGTCATAACCAGAGGGTAAATCAAAGAATTCCATACATGATGAAATCCAGTTGATGTTCAACAAGTCCCATCATTTCCCCACTTCTTTCTATAGTATCATTTGGTTATTTAACATAACCATCTAGATGACTTTCCCAGCTAGAAACCTCCATTTACTTCGGGGATCCGGGATTTTCCATGGCGAAGTCTGTTAAATGACCAGAGAGTCTATATATACAATGATTCATTGTTTCAGTGCCTAGTTTTAATGGTTCAATCCACCTCTATGTATAGTCCCCATTTCCCCACTTCTTTGTATAGAGGGTAAATCCCCATGAAATCACCATTGGATGCTAGTTAGCACTGCCATGATGGCTAGTACCCTCTGGTAAACAAACATAGCTATTGAAAATAGCCATAGAAATAGTGGATTTTTCTAAAAATTGGTGATTTTCCATAGTTATGGAACAGTTTACCAGAGGGTAAATCCCCATGTTCTTTCCCATGCTTCATGGCTTACAGAACCCCAGTTCTCCCGTTTCAACAAAAGCACCGCACCATCGCTCCGCCTGGATCAGCGGATCGTCTGCCTGCCGCAGAGTCCAAACCTGGGAGGACGACAGGGTGATTGCTGGGTGATTTAAAAAGGTGATTTCATGGTGATTTAGTGGTGGTTTCATGGTGGTTTCATGGTGGTTTCATGGTGGTTTCATGGTGATTTAGATGGATTTATAACATGATTTCGTGGGATTGATGGTGATGTTCATGATGCTGATTTAATTGACGAATGGGGTGAAGTTTAAAAAAAAAGATATCGTTGGGTGTTATGATATCAATGAAGGGAATAAGACATAATGAGATAACATGAATGAATGACATACAAGACATCACTTGGATCTGCGATCCAGGAACCCCTAAAAATGAAGAGAAGATCTTCCGATTCCCCACGAATCATGGATTTCTGGGAAAAAAATACGCCGTTCATCATCAACTCAGCAACTCCAGGAGAACGAGATGAGCATATGACCTGTAGAATATAATTTCATGATACCCCGTCATTGATGTAAATGGGTCATCAGTGATGGAGGTCCCCAAGAATCGGAATGAGGTTGCCCTGGATCCATGTGGGGCAGGATTTTGTGACACACTGGCCCCACGTGGCAGATGTGTCTCAGCATGGCCGCTTCGGTGGCTATGCAGAGACACCCTAAAACCCATGCCTCGCTAGGGTGGCCGGTGGTTGCTTGATTTCCATAGCCTACGCTGCCACATGCTGTTGGGATCCTTCTTTTCCTCAGCGTCCATGATGTTTCCCAAGGCTCGCTGGACAGGTGAAGCAAATGGCCTACTGGAAACAAAAGGTCCCGGACTCGACGTTTTGTTGTCCCCCTTTGCTCTCACGAAATTGATGGGTGTTATGCGTTGCAACACCGGCGCTGCCGTCGCATTCACTGCCCGTGCTCTTCTCTAATGCTGGTTTAATGATGTTTAATGGGTGAATAATATCACTGGATTGGTTGATGGGAAAATCTACAGGAAACCATGGTTTTTAACATCAAATATGGGGGTTTCCGGTTTCAACTTCCCCATAAAGCAATCCAATGAAAATAGTTGAAGTCCCTTGCATCCACTATGGTGTCAAGGGAAAGTTTCATATTTGGGGCATGGGATGAATAATCACTCTACCAACAGCCACAACTTTTATGGGGAGCTGGCACCCTTAGTGTTTTTTTGGGTCTGTGTTTCCTGTCCCAAGTGGCATTCAAATCAAAAATTCAAATCAAAGCTACAACATCGTGTCGCTCAGTTATACCTTGGCTTCCGTTCACCCATTTACTAAGATATATCTACCACAAATCATCTGGTACCATTAATTCAACCAAACGAAACCTAAGGTTTATTTTCTAAAAAATCCCCATATCGTTTTTCTGAAATCCATCAAAAAACAATCTCCAAGAAAATCGGAAAAAACTTACCTCTTACTTAGAAATCAACTTCAAATCACCATGGGTCGCGTCTCGTTGAATCCCACGTTTGGGCGTCCGCGCCGCCGAAAAGGTGGAACCTTTGGGCAAATCAAACTCCACCTGTTCCTGGCGTCCGCTTTTTGCGAAATCTGGGGGGAACATCATACAATGTGGATCAATATGGTCTTTAATATAGGATTAAGAGCAAACTTAATATGGTCTCAAAAAAATGATTCTAATGGTTTCTATAATGGATTAAATCTGGTCCTTCAAGACCATCATACCATCGGGGTATTATGATATGAAGTATATCACAGCAGATTCTATCACAGCTATTCTGATATCAAATGGTGCAATCATATCATATAGCAAAATATGGGAGTGCGTAACTTATATGTTGCCATCATTTTTATATCATGAAAATATGACTAAGTTGTATAGCTATTGTGGTTATAAACGGTTCTTAATGGGCACTACAAGGTGGTGACCCTACAGGATGTGTTTGTTGGTGCATAACCCCCAGTCACTATATAGCTATTTCTACCATAAATCATAGCTGACCCGAATATGAACCACCTTGGATATGGGGGGGGCCCTTGTGGTATTGGGAAAAATGATCATGTATACGCATTACAAAATAAAGCATTGTTGTTGTGTTGATCATTGATCTGTTTTCAACAGAACGATTACTTAAAACATCTTAAAACCATCAATCAATGTTGATTTTTGAGAGCGTGATCTTTAGTCTTTGACCATGATTGATCAAGTTCAATGCTTCTAGCATCTTTAAAAATCATACTAAATCCCATAACAAATCACGATTTTGCTGGGGAACCACCTTGTATAACAAACTTTCCAGGGCCTATCTGGGCCTATCATTCCACAGCGCTCCCGAACCTCCAGGGGCACGGCGCGTTGCATGATCTGCAAAGATCCCTTGGAATCGGTACCTGAAACGACGAAGCTACGGTCAGGGCACTCGAATTTATCATTGGGTTGGTTTGAAGGAAATTCTACAGGAAAGCCCTATATTTCATGGTAAAAAACATGGTTTCTTGTAGATTTTCCCATCAACCAATCCATTGAATTTACCATTTATAATTGGTATTATTTGGTATATAGTTTGAACCATTTGTGATTGATTAGCAAGGTGAGGCCCACCAGCGAAGTTGACAAAAATAATTTGCTTAACTAGGGTTTGTGGGGGATGTACTGTTCATGTTTTTTTGTCAACCATCTTATAACTGAGGAGGCCTCACCAGAAGTATCATTTAATTTAGACATATTGTTTGATCAGTGCTGGTATGTTGGTTAACCATATGGATTCTCATCCGGTACCGGAAAAAATGTGTCGTTAAACCTGGCGCGGACGCGGCAGAATCCCCAGCTATAGTTGTTTTTTTTCCATGTTTTTCCCATTTATAAACGTCCATTTTCTTCGGGGATTTCCCGGCCTGCTATGTTTCATGACACCAGAAGGCAACCTTCAAAACATGGATTTGCGATCCAGCATGACTTTTCTTATTATCTTGGACAGTCTAGGAAAAACACACCAACATTTTAAAATCTTGTGTATTTATGGCAAGAAAGGTAAAGGATTCAATTGAAAATCGCATTCAGTTGTAAACCAGTGCAAATCTTCCAACTCATACCCAGGACGATAGCCTTGGAAAACGAGACCCACTATCCATTCATGGGATGATTGTGGGATGTGTATTTTTGTTTTTTACGGGACATAAAGGACATACTTGGATGTAGTTGAAGTGATTTTCTTTTAGACCCTGATTTGTAAGATATGTAAGGCTTGTGTTGCTTGCATATTCACCATGTCCTGATAAGGAGAACCAAAGCTGAAAGTGGCACCCACCAGCTTGGACCACCCAGGGGACAATCGAGGCTTGATATGAACTTCCCAGTCTCGTAACCACACCAGCCGTTGATCCCAGGTTCTCGACCGCATCGACCATTGCATTCATGAGCTGGGTTTGCTGCTGCGCGTATGCGCAGAGGTTTCCTTGCATCGTCCGAATCGCTTCTAGCGACCCACAAATATGGTGAATGAGGTCTAAGCCGTTCACTACGCTTCTGGTCAAAGCCTCTGATGACAAAAGTTCTGGTGGGGTAGGTCTTCTCAAAGCAGGTCGCCGACCACCATCTGGTGTTGGTGCCTCTGGAACAGTAGCACTCCTTGGTGCTGTACTTGCAGACTCTTCAGGCATAGTGCCTCTTGGTGCCGTAATATGAACCAAAGATATTATGTGCTGAAGTATGTGGTTGGAATCCCAAATGTGTTTGCTGCTCAAGATTACATTCGCATCTCATCCTAAAAATTGGTTGTATGATTGTATGCACATTTAATCAACTTGGTCAAGTGCCCAATGGCTGCTGGTGAAATCACATGTGTTGTTGGTAAACCGCAATGATTGTTACAACATGTTTTTTCTTTTTAAAAACACTCTTGTTACTGCTGGTGAAATGTAATCTATCGTTGGAAATAACCCCCTTTTGTATTCTTGCCGGACAAATCCTCATTGGATAGCCCAGCACCTACTTTAACTATCATGATCCCAAACGCATATTTACAAACCCCTTGAAATAATAACTATAATACTATAAAATAACATAACATGGTCAATCTGTGATAGTCCACAAAAATGCTGGTTATGGCTGTCTTCAAATTCCATTTCTAGCAAAAAACTATAACTAAAGGATTAAACTACCCATCCATTGCTGTTACTCCACATAGATCCCGATATCCAATCCTGAACTTCCCCATCTCACCTCCGCAGGCGATGAAGCGTTGCGTCCCCAGGGCACCTCGGTTCAAGAGTTCAAGGCACCGGCAGGGGGAGGATAGGATGCGGAGCTGGTGACCTCCTAAAACAAATTTACTAATCTGGAAAGAAGTGATGGATATCTGGGATTCACTGGATGCATATTGGAGAAAAAAACGTGAAAAAACAACATAGTGGTTTTAAAGGACATAGAATGGACATCTACGGAATATGAGTGGAATATGAGAGGGATACTCATGGAATGTGGGTGAAAATAGCCTCTGGATCCCGAATCCTTCTGGTGTCATCAAACATGGCTCAGGCTGGAAAATCCCCCAACTATAGTTCGATGAGCTTCCCCGCCAGCAATGGCAATGATGACACCGTATGCAGATTGGACCCAAGTTGCACCTTGGCAGCACAGCGTCATTAGTGCCATCTCCTGTTTCCATCCTGGCTTCTTGTTGCCCACTTCCAGGCCCACGAGCAGGTGGAGAAATTTCAGGAAGTTGCCCAGAACTGCCTGATGCTTGTGATAAGCCCCAGCAAAGTCCCGGTTTATGCCATACGTAATCATACATGGCCGTAGATGTCTATCGCTCTGTGGCTTTCTTTCCCGGCCTTTTATCGATCTCCAGCCCCTTTCAAGTTCTTCTCGCCTGCAGACAGAGTTGGAGGAATGGTTCCTTGCCGCTTCTCTGCTTCCTGGTATCTCGTTGAACGGAGCTGCTAGGTCTGACACTCAGAGCCCAGTTTTGTGGCCTCATCAGCATGACTCTGGTCAGCGGCTTGGCCTGGAAGTAAGCGTTCGTAATGTCCCTTCCCTTCAGGCGGAGGCGCTCGGATGCCGCCCAGCTCGCCAGCAGGCAGTGTGACTCCGCGTCAGCCGTCGGGGCATCGCACCGCACATCTTCTCGGCTCACGTCTTGCAAGTTGCCACATATCACCAGCCGAGCCTTCATCTTCGGGACATACTGGTCCGTCTCTACCCACTTCGATGGGGGCACAGCAGGTGGTGGGCCAAAAAGACCCCACACCGCTTTGTTTGCCACGATTGGTGCGACTACGTGTGAAAATAGCATCACCAAACGCTGTTTTGTGTTTCATTTGGACATGCGCAATGCATCACATGGACGGGCACCAAAGACTGTCAGGTCGCGGCGCGCTCATACCTCAAGAGCACAAGCGTGGCAGCTCGCTGATGATGATGCAGAACCTACTTTCAAACATTGTAAGGCATTGAGAAGTAAGGAATGCAAGCATCCAGAAGGGCTGAGATGAAAACGAAAAGTAGTGGTTCGGTGACTATGACTGAATGATCTGATTCTGGGCATCCTATTTTCAAACAAAAAGCGAACTAAACCCAACTTGAAAGGGAGCTTTGATCCTTCCATTCCACTCAAACTTGTAAATATTGCATTCCACAAACATCCCGGTGGAATTCTTACTGTCCGCATTGAATGTTTGTAGTGAATGGGGTCCCCCGAAAGTGGATGGTGCGCTTTTTCTTCTTCAAGAACTCTCTGAACGCGACTTTTCGCGGTGACTTTCAGCAAGTTGCAGGGGATATTCCCATCTCCACTGAAAAGAGCGCACATAATCTAAGATATTTGCATATACACTCTGATAATTTAACATAGCTATTTAAAATGGTGATTTATAGTGGATTTTCCCATTAAAAAAGGTGAGTGTCCATAGTTATGTTAGTTTACCAGAGGGTATTTGTGATTAGTTGTGTTGACTGTGCTCCTTTGGTGCTCACCAAGTTCTTGGAAATGGCACGTCTTCTTAGCTTCCACCAAGTGTCAATCCCTCCAGGGTGAACTGACATTGTGCCACAGGACGATCTTGGCCCCCACCCCACCCCATACGTGCACAACGTAACATGATGTCAATGTGAAAAAAAATGTGCGTTTTTTTTTGGGGCGGCAAAAAAAACATCAGAATAAACTAACATGTTCCAGTACCAAATCCAAAGCATATTGTTGGAAACCACTATTCCATTACATCCCATCCAAAAAAAACACTATGTAATTATACAAGCATTTCAACATGATTCATGACACTTTTACGAACATTTTTCAGACAAACCCATTAGCACTGCAGGATAATTCACCATAGTTAGTTCATCCGTGTGTGAATGGGATAGCCCAACTGAATGGGGACTTACCAGTACCAGGCTTAATAAATGGCTGGGTAATCCTTATCCAATACTAGTCCATACTAACAGACTTACCCTGTGGTCATTTAACAGTTCGCCATGGAAGCCATGGTCCATTTATAGATGATTTATGGTGATTTCCCTATTAAAGATGGTGATTTTCCATGGCTATGTTAAATTTCCAGAGGGCAATATTGGCCACTTCCTTCCCGCTTGGGGACTTCCTTACGATCCTTTGGATGATCCCTGCCGCCCAGGAACTTTGATTTTCCTCCCCACGATCGTTGCACCAGAGCTGCAAGGACCTGGGGGAGTCGGCTAAAATGGGAATTGATGGGAATTAGCCTCTGGTAAACGAACAGTTTGCGAACTGGAAAATCACCATTTTCAATGGGAAAATCAACGATTTCTATGGCCATTTTAATAGCAAACTGTTGGTTTACCAGAGGGTAATGGGATCAATGGTGAGTTCATGGGAGTAAACACTGATCTGCAAAACCATATCTCCAACTTGTTTCATAGTGTCTACAGTTGTTTGCTTAATTGCCACAGAACTTCAAACATGTTTATGCAGAAATGGCAAGAGGCGTCACAATGGTTTTGATCTACACCTATATCCCTGCAATTGCTGCGTGTCACCTTGTAACACCGGGGTTCGAGCAATCGCCCGTAGTTTGGGTTAGGTGGCTTTAGTAGCTACCAGCCAGCCGGCCATTCTTGTACCCCGGGGAAAGCACCTACAAACAAATGTGGAAAATCACTCGTTTCCCTAGGACCATGATCTACAAATGGTGAGATATCCACCATCTATGTTAGCTTACAGGATGGTATTTTTTCCAGATCTATTTCCCTATTGTCCAAATTGATATCCATGAGATGACTTATAGTTCTGTCCGTCCATTTGCGCCTGTTGATAGATCATCTGGGTATACGGTACTCTGGTGAACCCTATCTTTCGCTGGTAAATGGATGTCCATCCCGAATTTCATGGTAGAATAAGGTACTGATCTATAGCCAATATCTTCACTAAATACCATTGTTTTCCCATTAACTATATTCTCCAAGATTTTGGTGATAATAAGTTTTGATCCATCCCCATCTCACCGTCCTTGACTGTCATGTGTTGTGGTGTGCCGTTCGCCAGCTCACTGACTGGTAAGTCGAACTCCGCATGCTCCGTATCCCTTCCCCAAACCAAGAAGGAATGTATCGGATGTATCAATTTTGGATCCCCTACTTTCTGTACTTCATATGGGGAAGAAATGATTTGAAAATCATTGTTTTGCTCATGGTACATCTAGAATTCGCTGGTCCAAGCAGAGTCTACAAAGATTTGCGGTTGGTTATCTACCAATCAGCTTGTATATAATATTATATACCCTCTGGTTATCTAACATAGCCATGGAAAATTCCCGAACTAAATGGAGGTTTCTAGCTGGGAACATCATCTAAAATTGGCCAGCTATTCCATGGCTATGTTAAATAACCAGAGGGTAATATTGACTCCACTCGCCAGTTCTTGGCATACCACTTTCTTCGGGGATTCGCAGGTCTGGTTGGTTCCCAACTGACCTGCCAACCGTTTAATTTCCAGTGGTTATGTATAAAATGGTGGAATTTCATAATGTTTTATATATTCCTTAGAATATCGTTTAGTTTCCATAGGAAAACAACGAAGTCTACTTGGAGGATCATCCCACGAATTGCAAGTGGTTTTCATAACCATGCTTAGTAAGTCTCCATTTCGTGGATTATCCCATCTATAAATGGAGGTTTCCTAAAATAGGGGTACCCCCAAATCATCCATTTTCAATCCGGATTTTCCATTATATAAACCATCCATTTTAAGGGGTACCATTATTTTAGGAAACCTCCATATGGGTTATAACCGGTTATAACTATGGATCATTAACCACTTACGAGCCATGGGATGATCCTCCAAGGATCATGAAATGTAGACTGGGAGGCTGCAAAGGCCCCGTGGATGGCAGCTCGTCGATGCGTTCGAAGGTGTAGGATCGAAGGAAGCGGAAAGTATCGCCTTTTTTTGCCCGGGGATGGGCCCGGGAAATTGGGGAGTTACCCCTCTGGTCAACCAACAGTTTGCAAACTGGAAAATCACAATCTTTAATGAGAAGATCCACGATTTCTTTGGCCATCTTAACAAACTGTTAGTTTACCAGAGGGTAGCCATCAAAAATGGTGAGTTAACAGTGGATTAATGGTGATTTCATGGTGATTTCATGGTGATTTCATGGTGAACCTCATGGGGCCCTTGATGCTACTGCGATTTATGTACTGGTGAATCGGGGGTTGGTATGATGTAGCTAGCTAAGTCAGGCTTAGCTAGTTGCAACTTACCTAAGGTTTATGGTAAATGTATTGACATAGGTAGGGTTCCTCAGATGTTCTGTGTCACTGGTCTTAGAGGATCATGCAGTTGAATTTTTCACCCTGGTGATCCTAAGTCTTGATTTGTGGGGCCCGTTCGGAATCGCTAACTTGGTAAACACAACCACAATAACTTGGCTTTTGGGGGGCATATCTATATTTAGATGAGGCAACATACACCAACTTACAATTCGGGGGATGAACTGCCAATCTGGAATACTTGTTTTGGATACCGATATCTTTGGAACATGAGATGTTTGAAATATGGAATCAACAAAAGCTGGATTCAACCATCAAAGATGATATACTGCAACCCATTTGCTAACCAGTTGCAGAGTGGGTGATCCTTTCATGTGAGCAGCGTTCAAAGCTCCTCTGTCATTCCGTTCTACTGGTTGGTTTATAGGGGATTCCCGTATTGGACTAGAATAATCACCAATATATATAAGGCAATATAATCCCCGAACGAATCATCACCGAACAGGGGTTTTGAACACTGCTCATATTTTTCTCTGAAACGTTTAGGATTTTGCAAATTTCTTTCCAAGATCTCTCTTCTAAAGCCTGATTTCCTCTGGTAACACGACCCAAATCCGCTATGGATTGTACTTCGACTGGGGAACTCAAAGTTTCTTCAAACAAAACACCCAAAATTTACCGGCTCTACCGCAAATATCGCAGGAAACCCTAGTGTTTTCCCAAGAAACATGGAAATAAATCAGTATATATATAATATATATTATAATTATATATATATATATACATACACATACATACATACATATCAAATGAAAGAAATATAATTCCCTAAATGGAGATGTTTGTTGTATATTAAGACAAGATAAACCAATAAATCCCAAATCTGTTGGTTTTCCAGACATGGTCGGCCACTACTGTGAACATAGCTTGCCACAACATCCGACGAGTGGCGTAGCTGTTCATGCAAATCCATGAGCTCCTGCAGACGTGGAAAAGTGCCAGCTTCGGTGGTTGAATTCATGGGATGCCCCAAAACATTGGTGATGTTTTCTTATGTTTCTTAACTCACCAACTCTCTAAAGGTGGTTGAAGATTTTTGCCCATCAAGAATTGGTGAATTTACTGGCTGAATTGCTGTTCACCATTCAGAAGGCCCTGGACGCATGTCAATCTTAGACACAATACGCACACACATTGTGTTTTTTCGGTTGGCAAAATCATTTGTCCGGTTATTGCACAAACATATTCCCATTAACTTGGCAAAGCAAGATTAGCGCAGAAATATGGGTGGTTTCTTTGCTGACTAAACATGGCTGGCAGAGAAAATGGTGTATGGTCATCCAGCGGTTGGGTCATCTCATGCTGTGGCAGTGAGCTACTCCAGTTACAACCCAGCTACAATGTAGCCTCTGGTTATGACTAACAGTTCACCATGGAACATGGCCCATAGAAATAGATGGTAAACATGGTGATTTTCGGCGAACTGTTCAATAACCAGAGGCTACATCCTAATGTAAGTGTCATTGCAACGACCTTTTCACCAGGACCGTAGTGGGGCTGTCTTCATTCATCTGCAGAACCAGCACCAGCTGGGCGTGGTCTTTTAGCATCCTTCAGCTTCGTAGAGTTCCACATCCTTGGGGCCATGGCTGATGCAGTACACATAGTTGTCTTCAGTTCTGGTGTATTGCATGCTCGAGCAACACTTTGGCTGCTAGGGATGGGGGCAATGATGCGGGTTCAACCTCGCAATGAGTAGTCTCGGCTGAGCCCGACCGTCTTTGGGAAGCTCCTCATCGTCCACGGAGGCCAGGTTCAGTGCAGTTCTCAGTTCTCAGTTCGCGTGTTTTTGGTCAAGATGTGGGGCCCGATCATTCTGAAAAATGGCTCAAGAGATCTCAAAAGAACATCTGAACATGCCCACAACTGATCTTGTTTGGATGTCTCCGTGCTGGCTTTGGATTCCATAGATGAAAGATCTCAAAGTGTACACAGCCACTTGTAATTTCCATTTGTATCTACTGTACTGGTGCAGAGTGGTGTCCACCAGTTCAAAGTTGAATTTTCTTCACCCATTCAAAAACAGGTTGTTTCACAGCTTGCTATGGAAACTGGACAATAGACATAGATGACTTGTGATGCTTCACCTTTTTCGTAAGTGGTGATTTTCCAGCTCGCTACGTTAGATAACCAGAGAGTAAATCACAATCACAACATTATCTCAATGGATTGGTTAATGGGAAAATTTTAAGCGGAAACCATGGTTTTTGCCATCAAATATAGGGGTTTCCGGTTTCAATTTTCCCTTAAACCAATCCAGTGATTATCTGTTCACCTACACCGAGCAAACTGTGGGGCACTTTTTTGAAGCAACTGGGTCGGTCTAAATCCCACCCGGGATATCCCTCTGGTAAACAAACTTTTGCCATGGACAAAACACCATTTCTAATGGGAAAATCCACTATTCCTATGGCCATTTTCAATTGCAAACTGTTAGTTTACCAGGTATATCCAAATGAAAAACGATCAGCAGTTCTTTCGAGATAAATGCATGGCCAATGTTGGATTCTTGCACCCGCATTTTCTTTCAGCTGGATATGGTCAATACCCTTTGGTATACTAACATAGCGAAAATGGCCATTTATGGTTGATTTACCTAATATAAATGGTAATTTTCCATAGTTATGTAACAGTGTACCAGATGGTAATACGTGGGAATACCACCTTATCTAACTATGTCCACATATTCCCGTAATCAACTCAACAGCTATTTACATGTTATGTTTACCAAACGATTCCGAGCTGGGGGCCCCTCTGAACATTGACCTACCACTTGGATGCGTCGTGCAGATCATTCGCGTCCATTTCAGCAGAATTCATAAAGCCGGTTGATGGTGTTGATGCTTATCTGAGGGTATACGCTCTGGTAAACTAACAGTTCGCTATTGAAAATGGCCATAGAAATAGTTGATTTACCCATGAAAAGTGGTGCTTTTCCATAGTTATGTTAGTTTACCAGAGGGTATATGAGGTTATACTGGCCAAAATATGGAAGTCACAGAATTCGTGACCTTGGAATCCTGTTCTTAACCAAAAAGTGCAAAGGAATGAGTATAACTTGGTTAAACACATTCCCATCACTTGTAAGATTTAGTGGAATGGCACAAGGTTTATTTAGAAAATGACCCTCTGGTTATTTAACATAGCCAGGGAAAATCACCATTTTGAATAGGTAAATACAGGTAAATCATGTGTAAATGAGCCATTTTCCATGGCTATGTTAAATAACCAGAGGGTAATTGTTTATATAATAAACGCTCCGTCATCATACGGCGTGCCTTTAACTTCTCCGTAGGTTTCAATGGAACTTCACCTGCTCTCTGGTTTGGAGAAATGTCGGACATGCAATGACATGCAGCATTTGGGTTACAGGAATTGGTTCGGAATTTGACCAAAAATCCTGGGGAATTTGTGGTATTTCATGGAGATTTCATGGAGATGTCCCAATTTCTTGGTGAGATGAATTGGGGAATGAATCCATGGCAGCGGGGATTTAGCGTTTCACCCAGCCTACAAAGGTGGGAGAATAATGACGAGGGTGAGATGTTCCTGAATGTGTTTGGGTAATTGAAAAATAGTACCTTGCTGATGGAGGGACGTTTTTCCAAGGTAGTGCCATATGGAGCCCCAAATCCTTTGCTGGATTTAAAGCTATCATAACTATGGATTATGGATGTTTATGGTAGATGTACTTATCATTCATCAGTCTATAAACCGACT
Source organism: Symbiodinium sp. clade C Y103 (assembly GCA_003297045.1). Classification (NCBI taxonomy): domain Eukaryota; class Dinophyceae; order Suessiales; family Symbiodiniaceae; genus Cladocopium; species Cladocopium sp. clade C. Next base: position 101,698 of record BGPT01000025.1, on the reverse strand, counting down.
TCCAAGTGGAGTCGATTTGATTGCTCTGCAGAAAGAACTGATGGAATTGGTGGCTGTCGCAAATTCTGGCCGAAACAAACCACCATCAGCTTCAGAAACAACATGTGTTGATACTTCGAAAATTGTTTGTTCTCAAAACATATGCTCACACATATTCACATATCATATCCAAGAAAACCATAGGATCGTTTTATAGGGACGTTGGGGATTAAGGAAAAAAACAATTGCAGATTCGATGGGATACGGCCAGTTACGTCAACGACGTAACACGAACCAAGGTGGGCCCCCAAAATGATAGCTTTAAAGTTGGCTTAAAACTAGATGAACCCTTGGGTTTGTGCCGACTATAATTATGACATAACCATAGTTAGATGGAGTTTTGAAACAAGTTCGTCAACTCAATCCCATTAAATAAAATCTTATTGAATGCCCTTCAATTTCAACCTCTGTCGTAATTTTATGAGCAGTTTCAGGCAGTCCATCGGTACCCTCATGTGGGTCCCATGGGTATGCCTGGCTCATGCAGCCGCATTCGCTTCAGTGGCTGCCTCGGAGCTGAGATCAATGGGAGTTGCATGGGAGATGACATGGAGTACGGATGATCATGGAGGAATTATAACCATGGATACTATTGGACCATATTTTTCAACTATCTTAAGGGAAGTATATTAAACTATTATCATATTATGAATTAAATCTATATTACAATCCGAACATTTTGGTGGTAGTAGTGCTTTGTATCGAAGGAAGTTTAGAAGTGAAACTTCCGACAATATGGACAGTTGAAAAGCAGAGGTGAGAAGAGCCAAGATGTGAAGAGCTCAGCCATGAAGAAAGNAAGTTTAGAAGTGAAACTTCCGACAATATGGACAGTTGAAAAGCAGAGGTGAGAAGAGCCAAGATGTGAAGAGCTCAGCCATGAAGAAAGTCAGAAGATAAAGAAAGTCAGAAGAGAGAAGATAAGAGATGAGAAAGTCAGAAGAGAGAAGATGCAGATGCGCGAAAAGGTAGGAAAGTCGCGAAACACTGTGTTTTTC
>BGPT01000025.1:63539-100652 GCA_003297045.1 Symbiodinium sp. clade C Y103 | reverse complement strand
CGGGTGCGGAGACATCTTGGCAGATGAGACATGAAAAATTGCACGCCGTTGTGGCGCGAAGCACATTTGGAAGTAAAAAGTGTTAAAACACCTCAGGTTTGGACCACTTTTGGAAGTTGCGATGTTGAAAAAGTGCACGGCGTTGTGGCGCGAAGCACATTTGGAAGTAAAAAGTGTTAAAAACTGTCACCTTCGGAGCACTTTTGGAAGTTGAGATGTGGAAAANGGCGCGAAGCACATTTGGAAGTAAAAAGTGTTAAAAACTGTCACCTTCGGAGCACTTTTGGAAGTTGAGATGTGGAAAAAGTGCACGGCGCTGTGGCGCAAAGCACATTTGGAAATAAAACGTGTTAAAACACCTCAGGTTTGGACCGCTTTTGGAAGTTGCGATGTTGAAAAAGTGCACGGCGTTGTGGCGCGAAGCACATTTGGAAGTAAAAAGTGTTAAAAACTGTCACCTTCGGAGCGCTTTTGGAAGTTGAGATGTGGAAAAAGTGCACGGTGCTGCGGCGCGAAGCACATTTGGAAGTGAAAATCGTAAAAACACCACACGTTCGGACCACTTTTGGAAGTTGAGATGTCGAAAAAGTGCACGGCGCTGTGGCGCGAAGCACATTTGGAAGTAAAAAGTGTTAAAACACCACACGTTCGGACCACTTTTGGAAGTTGAGATGTGGAAAAAGTGCACAGCGTTGTGGCGCGAAGCACATTTGGAAGTAAAAAGCGTTAAAAACTGTCGGTCTCGGAGCACTTTTGGAAGTTGAGATGTCGAAAAAGTGCACGGCGCTGTGGCGCGAAGCACATTTGGAAGTGAAAATCGTAAANAAAAACTGTCGGTCTCGGAGCACTTTTGGAAGTTGAGATGTCGAAAAAGTGCACGGCGCTGTGGCGCGAAGCACATTTGGAAGTGAAAATCGTAAAAACACCACACGTTCGGACCACTTTTGGAAGTTGAGATGTGGAAAAAGTGCACGGCGCTGTGGCGCGAAGCACATATTGGAAGTGAAAATCGTAAAGACGTGAGGGTCTCGGAGCACTTTTGGACAATTCGATGGCCATCCGATGTCGAAAAAGTGCACGCCGTTGTCGCGCCAAGCACATTTGGAAGTCAAAAGTGTCAAAAACTGCGGGTTTTAAGCAAAATTTGAAATGTCAGTTAACTACCTGAACTAAGAACTCAACAACTTAACAACTTAACAATTGAACAACTTAACAACTTAACAACTTAACAACTTAACGCTTTAACCACTTAACAACTTAACAGCTTAGTTAGTTAGTTTGTCAGTTAGTTAGTCAGTTAGTCAGTCAGTTAGTCAGTCAGTTAGTCAGTTACTCAGTTAGTCAGTTAGTCAGTTTGTTAGTCAGCTAGTTAGTTAGTTAGCTAGTCAGTTACTCAGTTAGTCAGTTCGTCAGTTAGTTAGTTACTTACTTAGTTAGTTAGTTAGTTAGTTAGTTAGATAGTCAGTTAGTTAGTTACTTAGTTAGTCAGTTAGTCAGGTAATCAGTTAGTCAGTTAGTCAGTTGTTAGTCAGTTAGTCAGTTTGTTAGAAAGCTAGTTAGTTAGTTAGCTAGTCAGTTACTCAGTTAGTCAGTTCGTCAGTCAGTTAGTTAGTTAGTTAGTTAGTTAGTTAGTTAGTCAGTTAGTCAGTTAGTCAGTTAGTCAGTCAGTTAGTCAGTTAGTTAGGCAGGCAGATAGATAGACAGATAGATAGGCCGACGCTCCAACCAGCTTTTGATCCATCAGTGGATCTGCTCTGCCATCCATGACTCACAACAACGAACCTCTCCTATAGGTTTCCTATTCTGAAACTTCCGCCGCCGCCTTGTGNGTGGATCTGCTCTGCCATCCATGACTCACAACAACGAACCTCTCCTATAGGTTTCCTATTCTGAAACTTCCGCCGCCGCCTTGTGCGGTACTACTGGTAGCCATTTATATTTAGTGGGAATGATTGACATGATAAATCCATGCTCTGACCATGCGAAGACGTGAATGGGTAAGTTCTTGAACTAAATGGGTTGCACGATCAACAGTCTTGCCAAACTTGATCTCAAAGATTGCCCATGAAACATACCTTTCACGTGTGTCATCTTCTCCAGTGTCATAGCCTGCAAGGCGTTTAACATAGCCATCTCTGCCCACACAAGCCACGCAGAGTAAGTCATGGTAATCGTTGAGACAGTAAGTCCAACCACCATACCTGAACTCTTCCTTGTGTGGCCATATTGACATAGCTTCACAGTTGAGAAGAATATGCGCTCCAGGATTCTTGATAGCCGGGACAAAGTAGTTGTTGAAAACTGGTCGATCTTCTAAGTCAACTGGCTTGTGCTCAAGGTCGATGTTCACATCAACATATGGAGCATACTTCTCAAGCTGAACTGGAAGTGGATGTTTGGAAAATCTTGCTCTACACCAATGACCCAAGTTCCAAGACATACAGGAGAGTGTTTTGCCTGATCTGTAAGGATAGTCATACTATTCTTTGGCAACTTGTACCCAAATAAGTTAAAATCGGATGACAACGGGATTCCAGTGATATCCTCATGAGTGAAACCCCTGCATTGTTCATCTCTTTAACTCTGTTACATCCACATTATATCCCTCCAAAGTGGGCCCCCACCAACGTTACAAGTTGGTTTATAACCTCATCCAACTAGTTCGAGATATCCCCCATAAACCTAGTCATTGTAGTTCTTAACCAAGTTATCTATCTTGGCGGCCCCACATTTCATTTTCCTATTTTGAGGGGAATTAGCATACGAATGATATTATTAGGGAATTACAAGTGTTTTATCATGTCGTATCATTGGGTGACTGTACCTAGGTATCATGGGTTGAACATAAACATTTAAGTAGCAAAGAAAACATATCACATCATGGTAACCAACAAAAACGATTTGACTAACAATTTGGGATTGGACCATCAAGAAAAGGGACTGAAACAATGAATCATGGGATATACCCTCTGGTAAACTAACATAGCTATTGAAAATTGCCATTTATGGTGGATTTACCCATTGAAAAAGGTGATTCTCCATAGTTATGTTAGTTTACCAGAGGGTACGTGTGGTATATCACCTGCTGATTTTTTTTAGCGAGGGTATACACGTTAAATCATGTTGAATCCATCGAAACTCCAGAAAGAAAATTACAAATACACGTTTTGGTCGAATTCTTATGGGCCCATCACATGATCATCAATACAACACACAAATTTGGTAATTTGCAAACCAGTTCTGGTATTTTGAGAACGGGACAATATGCCAAAATCTTGTACTAGCTCTCGACAAGTGGTATTAAACACCAGCGGATCTGTGAATTCTGGCTCATCAACCCCACGTTCGGATTTAAAACAGCAAAAAAAGTAATCGCACAAATGCCGCCAAAATTTGTTAAACTCACGGTGTTGGCAGTTCAACCCCCGTGACAACCAGTCGTTGCTGGTTAAATGCTCAATTTACAGATATATACATATAGCCTAGTGCTCCAAGTAATGTCTCAGAAGGTGTTTGAACCCGAAAAAACCAGCCCCAAGTGAACCAGTCTGAGGTGCGGTGTTTGGAGCCATAGGGATAGTTGACGAAATTTAGTTAAGTCATATGGAGGTTTCCTAAAATGGGGGAACCCCTAAATCATCCCTTTTTAGTAGGATTTTCCATTATAAACCATCTATTTAGGGTACCCCAATTTTAGGAAACCTCCATATGGGTTTGGTTTACAATAGGGTACCCCCCAAATCCAGTTCTTCATCATTTTCCCTATGAAAGTTGCCAGCATTTTCAGAGAGAGTGCTGAAGTCTGCATTTCTGTAGCGAAATCAAGCCAGGCAACTACAGCCTATAGCCCTTAACACTGATACCCTCTGGTAATCAAACATGGCAATGGAAAATCACCATTTATAGATTATTTTCCCATTAAAACCTCCATTTAGTTCGGGGATTTCCCAGTTTGCCACGTTTGATTACCGGAGGGTAACCTTAGTTGAAGGAGTTGGAATCTCATTCATAAATGCCATGGGCCACAACTGTACCCTTCCCAGTTGACCCAGTTTTCCTGAGTGCCAAGCAAAGTTCCGGGCAGCTTCTTTTTCGACACGTGCGCCTTGGTTCAACCAGAGGGAATTTGCGAGTTTGCTCCCAACTGTTTATACAAGACACACATGGGCAAAATTAACCAAGCAAAATAGGATCTTGGTTGAGGTGAATGCATGGCAATCGGCCACGTGATGCTTTAGCTGGCTATACCTGGGCACAACAAATTGGATCAACCAACATAGCATTGTATGATAGGGACAGAATGAGAAGCAACTTACTACTTACCATTGCCCCAACTGGCTCTGCGTGAAATTGGGCTATACCTCATAGCCTCCAATTGTGGGAAATAAGGAAGGTGATGACTCACCCATGGACTTTGGGAGTACCCAAACAGACCTAATTATCCTGATTCGCATTTCCAACATATCCACCACTTTGGGGGCAAACAGTCACATCCATAACTGGAGGATCATCCCACTTATAGCAAGTGGTTAATAACCCTACCCCAGGTGGGGTTATCCCATAAATATAACTGGGTTTTAAATATGGTTATTAACTAGTGACAATCCATGAGATGATCCTCCCAGTATCCATTGTAATATTCACATTATCCTCGTTACATCCCCGTTAAATCACCATAAACTCAGCATTAATTGACCATGAATCACCGTAAAATCACCATGTATCCCTAGAAAATCAACAAGCCAAGCGACACGCAGTAAACTGACAGCTCCGATGGTGTCCACCAAACAAACAAAGTCTTCGCCTCGCTGATGGGACACTCATCATGTGGGGAAAACCCAAGTTCGATGGCCAAGTTGCTACTGGGGTAATGAGAAAATAAGGATATGGAACATATATATATATATACACATATGGTTTACATACATATATTTATGTGTATATATTATATATATCACTTAATAGTAGTTAACCCACATATATGGTAAATATACATTCATAATAATCAGGAACATATTTATGCTGATGTATCTGGAAACAAAAAAAATAGGCCAGTAATGTTGTTCCATACCAATAACACATAAGAACTGATAACGATCAATATACTAGATCAACACATAAAAATTGACCATCAAAGTTCAATATTTACATCACCCCATGCTTGTCACCCTTGTGTTTGCCCCAAAATCAGCCATGTTCCACTCGGGTGTTGCTGCCTAAATTCACCATGGTTTGGCGGGTAAATCCCAATCTGTGTGGATTTTTATTCACACATTTTTGGTGGATCAACATCTCTCAGTCGCAGTCAACCCTCCCAAAAATGGATCATGGCAACCGATGACCCAGTTACGAGGTAGTGCCAAGAAGGTATGTTGGTGTATAAACCCCATGAACATATTGACTATATCAATACATATTGACCATAAACTGAATCGTTAACCTAATGAAATTTTATAGCAACTTAGCTATCATTTGGGGGGCAACCTTGTATGAGCCGGTTTGTAAAGGGAGTTGACTCAGTTACCCTCCGGGAATTCAACATAGTTTGCTGGAAAATCCACCATTTACTTCGAGGATTTTCAGGATAACCACATCTGATTTCCAGAGGGCATATCAACTAATATCGCATGAACATTCCATGATATTTCCATGTTAACACATTATCCATGACTATATCCATGGTCCAAGACCCATTCCAGATCATTCCAATATCTTGGGTTCCCAGACCACGACTGCAGCACATTGTCCAGGCCGGCATGTGCTGGCACAGGGAGGAAAAAACCATGGAAAATCCAGTGGGTTTTCACTAACATAAAGTGTGCTCTTATGCCCCAACCATGGGGACAAAAAAAAACGGGAAATTGTTTGGTTGATTTCAATGATAGCTAAAGCCAACACTTTGGATTCACGAAGCAAACATGGGAATTTTAACCGACAACATGTGGATTTATAAGAAACATGAGACCCCATGAAACAAATAGAAGAAGGAGTTTCACATGATTTTAGCCTCAACATGGAATACGTTTCAACGCTAATTTGTCGGATTTAATCTAGTTAACTTAAATAACCTCTTTTGGGCGGTAAACAGTTAACATCCACATTTATACCCCAACATCCCCATATCTTTACCCACGTATCCACATTGTTGCTAGTTATATCCTCATCGTTGCCGGTGAAACTGCAATTATCAATATTTGAAACATCTTTCCTGGTGAAACCGCCATTCTTTGAGGGTGAGAAATTGTAAGACTGTGTTACCCTCTGGTAAACTAACATAGCCCATAGCTATTGAAAATGGCATAGTTGATTTACCCAGTAAAAATTGTGATTTTCAATAGTTATGTATGTTAGTTTACCAGAGAGTAAGTCCACTCTAGATCTGATTATTTGCCACCATTTCCCCATGACTTTGTTGGTCCCACCATGTTTACTAGTTAGATCAGCATGACTTTGCTGGTTACATCATGATTGTTCATGGTTCAAATCATCATTCTTGTTGCTTCAATCATTATATAGTTTTGCTCGTGAAATCATCATTCTTGTTATCATAGAACCTATATATTTTTGCTAGCTGCATCCGCTAAATCCTAACATGTTCATTGCTTCAATGACCATTTGAATGTTAACTTTAAATCCATGAAAATCCATGAAACTCTTGGCTAAAACTCGCCATGACGTTGCTACATCCACCCGTTTCCACCCGTGAGTCCTCTCCCCGGCCTGTGCTGGCGACGTCCACACGATGTCCGTCACGGCATCGCGACCGGTCAACACCAGATGCGCCAAGTAGAGACCTAGTGGAGGTGATTTCATGTGAATTCCATGGTGGTGAATGGGTGATTTATTGGGAATTCAATGGTGCTGAATGGGGATTTATTGGGATTTAATAAGATCATATAAGATCTATAAATGGGATTTAATGGGATTAAATATTTGATTTAGGATTTGAGGGTGATTTGAGGGTGATTTCATGAGGATTGATGGCGGTCACTTAATGATGGTTAGAAGTTGGTTGAGGAAATACGCTGGCTGAAAGAAATAGTAGCTCACCAATATTCATGTGAAATTCATAGGTATTTTTGACAGATGAATTACTAATAAATACTATATTGAATATGTTGCTGAGCTGCTGCATGAACATTACCAAGCATTTTTGGAAATAGTGAAATGACCATTCGTAGGAGTGTGAACATTTGGTTGTAGGCAGGTGAACATGAACGGTGCAACTATTTCCCAAATTTCTTGGTAAGTACAACCATTCATGCACAGTTGTAGGAACACAACCAATACCATCTGGTAATCAAACATGGCAATGGAAAATCCACTATTTACTTCGATGAATTTCCCATAAAAATCTCAATTTACAGAGAATGTTCAATTGCTATGTTTGATTACCAAAGGGTAACCAAATCTGAAATGACAGATGCACCATTCGTCCACGAAGACTTTTTCAGGAAACTGCTCTTTCTGCAGCCCGAAGTCAACCCGATTTTGGACCAGGATGCACCGCAGCTCGATGCTTAGATAGGGATTACGGAGTGATTAATTGGGATTAGAATCGCATAGGATATAAGTTGGTGCCAACAAAAACTTTAGCTGAGCTTATTTATATCTCCACTAAGTGTTGGTTTAACCCTGGGTCTATGGTAGATAGATCGAATTAGTTTCTGTGGTTTACCAAACCAAACTGGAAAGGACCACCTTCTAGTGATTGTGGCACTGGTCAATGATGTTTGCATATTTCTCGCATTCTCCGCCATATTACCGGAGATTCTTCGGAATGAACTGCCATGAAAACAGATGAGGCATGGTCATGACACCCTCCAAGAATGGGATTCCAAACACAATGGGCATCCGGGGTCATGGGAAAAGTAAAAGCATGCTTTGACCTTGGCCACATATGATGGCTTTCTCAGCAACCCATGGTTTAGTCTATGGGAAATCAGGAAGATTATTATCCACCGGAGGATATATATACTTTGTTGTTGTCCTTTCCATCGACTGTACATCAGTGTCTATTGTTGTCCATCTATCTATCTATCTATCTATTTATCTATCTATCCTATCCTATCCTACCCTACCCTATCCTATCCTATCCTACCCTACCCTATCCTATCCTATCCTATCCTATCTACCTATCTATCTACCTATCTATCTGTATGAACATATGGGGGTTTGAGCATCTATCTTTATCCATCTATATAAAAACATCCGGCTAGTCCTTGCTGAACGCTTGCTTTGATCGGTGGCAACTTGGTCATTTTCAGGTTGATTCCCTACAACACTGCAGTAGACCAGATATAGGATGTCTTGAGATATGGAGGTTTCCTAAAATGGAGGTACCCAAAAATGGATGGTTTATAATGGAAAATCCCAACAACAAAATGGATGATTTGGGGGTACCCCCATTTTAGGAAACCTCTACATATGACTCAAATGGGAATACAACCAGTAATTTTGGGATGATTGATGGATTCCGGGGGAAACCCTACCGCAAAAAAGCGACGGTGAATCCAATCATCACGACGTGATTTAAACCCAATAGATAAACTGGGGTGAACCAGGAATATGTGAGGATATCACCAACTGAAAATGTCAATTAATAAACCATAAAATGTCAATATATATAACCTAAATCATATCATTTTGAACAAAAGAAACATTTATGTGACCAATCCCCAAATTGTTACATCAAACAGTGGGATGATTTTTCGCTTCTCTATGTCAATATATCGCCTATCAACCCAATAGTTGTAGTCATCCCTTCCTGGGGCTGGCGACCTGGAACGTTTTTACAAACAAAATGACCACTATCAATTGGCTTCATCCACTACCCTCTGGTAAACTAACATAACGATAGAAAATCACCATTTTTAATGGGAAAATCCAGTATAAATGGCCATTTTCAATAGCTATGTTAGTTTACCAGAGGGTATCATCTCAAATTGGGTTTGACCCAACTGGAAACCCAGGGATGGTTGGGATAAACCCTCATTCGCATCCCCTGCACCAGAGTTTTTTGTGAAAGTTTCCAGTGATTTCGAACGGACATTTGGTAAATTCGTGGCGGGAAACTGTTTCATCAGTAATTGGAGGTTTCCTAAAATGGGGGTACCCCTAAATCATCTATTTCAATAGTGTTTTCCATTATAAACCATCCATTTTGGGGTACCCCCATTTTAGGAAACCTCCAATTATAGGGTTGCGGAAAAAAAAACGCCGGTGTAACAATGTAGAGCTAGCATCAGCCGAAACGGGGCAACTGGCTTTCATTTACTTGGTTCGCTGGTCAGAATTCCCCGTAGCTGGCTGGGAAAACAACCGAACTGAAGCTTTTGATGGGAATAGTCAATTAAATGTGCCATCTTCCAGGTTATCCAGCTTTGAATATCAACAGCTATCCAAATTTATAGCACAAGAAACAGTTACATATGCTCAACCCAGACATGTATATGAGTTTGTCTAAAGGAATGGACCCCTAAATCCTCTAGTTCAATCCCCATAAGACCCACGTTTTTTTGTGTACATGGATGGTCATACCTTTATTCAACCCCCAAACAAAGAAACGCAATTCCCTACAACGTGGGGTCTTCCAACGTTATTAGTTTATATCCTCATCTAAGTATGTCAATATATGTCACTATAACCCCCCATCTGACTATAGATTGTTCCCTATCAACATCAATAAAGCCCTAGCTATTGTCGCTAGGAAAGCAACCCGAAATACTGGGGCATGACCAATCAAACTATAGATTTCTACCCCCCTATTTTGCCTGTAGATGTTTCCCTATATCATTGGATTGGTTTATGGGAAAATTCTAAAGGAAACCCCCATATTGGATGGGAAAAACCAGCCAGTTTCGTATAGATTTTCCCATCAACCAATCCAGTGATTATACCCTCTGGTAAACTAACATAACTGTGGAAAATCACAATTTTTTTAATGGGAAAATCCACGAATATTAAATGGCAATTTTCCATAGCTATATGTTAAAAACCCAGAGGGTAAACATCATAAACCCTTATCCATTTTAAGGGATGACCTCTCCTAACCGCTCCCCTCGGACTCCGAGGGCCCCACGACCGCTGGGATGAATCGAGAATAAGATGACCTCAACTTCTTCCAGTGCGGTTGAAATGGGAGACTCAACCAGCAGAACTAGGGACTTCATCAGCAGAAATGGGGACTTAGAAATGAAGAATCATGAAGATATTGGGTGATCTTCAGTGTATAATTCAGTAGAATCACAACCAAAGCACGCTCAAGAATGGAATAAAATGGAAACTTGTTACTAAAACAGTGGTAGATTCAGTAACTGATGTTTCTGTCTTCTGGGGAGTGCTTTAGCATAAAACTATGATACTATCCATCATGTCCCAGAAACAACATTGGCAAAAGCCTTGTATTCTCCCTTGAACCAATGATTCATCATGCCTGGGGGGATCGAAGAAGCAAACAGACGCGGAAGACTAAAAACACTTGTTTCACCACAAAAAAAAGGGAAAACGGGGCGGTGAACGGGCAGCCCATACTCAAACATCTCAGCAAATTGTGTTCAATAATCGTGGTTTGTTGATCCTTCGAGTGCATGGCTGCAAAATTTATTAAGTCATTTCAGTTGGAGGATGTCACGCTGAATCGATGCTGTTAAGATTTTCATCTGCTTATTCCATGCATTTAACCCGATGCCAGATGGGTTGTTGTGTTTAAAGAGAGTTCAATACTGTAATTCAAGTCATATCGCTGAAGATAATATCTCCATGAAGCAAGGAGGCACTGCAAGTGCAACCACCATTAAAATCCCAGTAAATCCTATACACAATTCCATAGATGAGTGAATCAAATTTTGGAGGTATTAGTCTTGAGCCACTCCCAACATGAGGAGTTTCATGCCCGTCATCGAGGGCCAGGTGACGGTCGGGGAAAGCACCACCTGATGCCGACAAGCCCGACTGAGAGGTGGTACCCCCTGTTTTAAGGGATATAAGTTGGTTTGTAAACCGCAGTACCCTCTGGTTATTTAACCGTTCGCCATGGAAAATACCCTATAGGAGGTATCTAGCTGGGAAAATCATCCAAAATTAATCATTTTCCATGTCTATGTTAAATAACCAAAGGGTAACTCTAGTTTTAATATGTAATAGTTACAGTGAACCTTAGTTATACCATCTTACACTAGTTGAAAACCAAGTTAGCCAATCATTGGGGGCACCACCACCTTCTACCCATCCTGTGACACTCCATAGGAATCAACGGAGGTGTCCACCTTTGGAGATACTTCCATTTCGGTTTGTTTTAAACAAGTCCTGGAATGAACAACCGTTTATCTCAGATACCCACGTTAAAATTGTAAAAAATCAATCATGAAGTCAAAGAACTGCAGTTCGGAAAGAGTTCTGCAAAGGTGGTGCCTCCCAGAAATTCTTGGTTCATCAAACCCCATGATCATGTCAATCTATGTCAATCTATCACAATGCATCTACCATAAACTGCATTCACCGTTCATGGACTTTGCACCGACTCTTCTGCGATTCATTTCACAGCGTGGAGTCGCCACATTTCCGTTTCGCATCCCACTGGTGGATTCTGTATGTGGCAGTAGGCCCACACTGCGGAAATCTCCCAAATCAGGATCAGTAAAATGGCGGGATGATGCGGGATGTGTCACTATAGAACATCAATTTACCAAAAAAAACATGTTTTACAACATGAATCAGGGTTACTCCCAACACCCTAGATAGGTTTGGGATGGAAGCTAGGTAGCTAAAGAGGAAGAATGACAAAAAAAATTACCCTAAAGAGACCAGGTTGGAGCAGCCCTGTAAATCTTCGGTGTTTTGACCAAATTGTATTGGAACTTTGAGGGACAAGGTGGCTCAAAAACCCAGATGGACCCAGGTAATTTTCAGCCATGGTTTCATGTGCCTCCTCATCAAAACCATTACAAGGTGGAAAACGCAAAAAACTGTGGGTTTATCAACCCCATCAACTATGTCCATATCATTTGCGCCATAGATGACCCAGTGGTTTGCACCAACTTAGCGAAGGAAATCAAACTATATCAAACTAAACCCCTTCTAAATTGCATTAAATCTATATGTACCGCACACCGCAGAATTCACCTAGTTCACTTTGCACTAGCTTAACTTTGCATGCTTTCTGGTGCCCTCATTGCTTGTTTTCATGGAAAATAGATAGAATGTATTCCAATCTAAATCCCCAATCTTTGAACTACTACTTGGGGTTGAAAAATGACCCCAATGAGGTATGTCCTCATTACACTTGATCATTCCCAAACAAGTTGGTCCCACTAAAAATGATCATCACGAAAAAAATGGTTCGTATAGTCCCCGAACTCATCAACCAACGGAGGAACCAACGGAGGTGTTGAACACTGTTGCTATGAATTGATTAGCCCATGGTTTCTGATTAGTTGATGGGCTTTAAAAATCAATTTATAGCAACAGTGTTATAGATCAACTATAGATATATCTATCAACCATCAACTATAGATATATCTGTCAGAACCCATAGCAAATCTATAGTTATAAACCAACTTCGCTATCGACTGGTGGCTCAAGTGGATATATCATCTTAAGTAGTTGGCTATATCTCATAGTTATATATCCACCTATATGGCTATGTGTCAAAACCCTGGTACCTTCTGTTCACCCCAAAATAGCTGGGATTCATGGATGTTCATCCCATTAAAATGGATAATAATAGGTTTTGACCCATAGTCACCTTGAATGGGGGTTCCTAAAATAGCGGTACCCCTAGTTATCATCCATTTCTAGAAGGATGTTCCATGACATAAACCATCCATTTTTGGGTACCCCCATGACTATGGAAACCCCCCGATATCATCGTTTTTCCACAGTCATCTTGAATTCCTGCCCTGTGGCCCCCGCCGCACTGCAATCTGCCAGGAGAATGTCCAGCCTCAGGATCATCGTCCTAAATGTGGTTGAGGATCAATATGTATAAGATGGAGGTTTCCTGAAATGGTGGTACCCAAAAATGGATGGTTTATAATGGAAAATCCCAACAAAAAATGGATGATAACTAGGGGTACCCCTATGATTTAGGAAACCTCCAGATAACAATAGTACCATCTGGTTATGACTAACAGTTCGCCATGGAAACCCGTGGCTAATTTTGGATGATTTTCCCAGCTAGAAACCTCGATTTATATGGGATTTTCCATGGCTATGTTAAATAATCAGAGGGTATGTTATGATATCATGCATGATATCTATTGATAATTCAAAACAAATTGTGCTATAAAGATAGAAAGTATTAATACGTAAAACATGTACGGTATTATGAAATAATGTGTTAGACATTGTTATACATGATATGTATTCTGTAAGAACACATTGTATACATCTGTTATAAACCACATGTGTGTTTTATCACAATTAACTTTCATGCGTGTATATACGATATACATATCGATACACATACATGTCTAAGGTACCCCGTACAGGATGTTTTGAAAGCAGAGGTTGTGAGCCAAAAGGTTGTGACCTCTAAGAGGTCCTTCGAGAAGTGGGGCCAAAAGGCCAACCTTTCACTGCAGCCGCTTGCACTTTGATATCGCTTGTATCGACTGTGGTTCATTGTTCCTCGGCTGAGCACAACAAATTTGAAGTGCATTAAAATGCTGCCGAATTTCGGACAGCAATTGTGCAAGTGAAATCACGTGCATAGCCTTTCCAGTGATTGCCTTGGTGATCTCACAAGCAGGACAGTTGAATTTCCAACAAGTAAGTTCAAGTACCTCCGGTCGACACATTGGCAACTGGATTCCATCATGAGAATGAATGCCACTTAGGGGTAAAGGAAAACACAGTTCTAGGCGGTCAGAATGCCCGCCGCAAAGGCAAGGCCCTGCATCGCCGCGTCCGGCTCCTAGGTGCAATCTGCATCATCCGGAGTTGTCCCACCAGCCACTCATTGTTTCTACTGTAGCAGTAGCAATCCCAAAAAGGTAAACAAGTAAAATTATGTTTCTAACTTTATGAATAAAAACAAAGTATTACAACTATGGTCTCCAAAATAGTGAAACTAAAATAGTAGTAGATCATGGTAAAGTACTGTTCTATCTACGTGGGATATGGTAACTGGTTGAACACATGGTGGGAAAACTAGTATGACCATCCACAAAATCGTAACAGGCGGTATGTTTACCATCAACAACTGGGGATCTAATAGGATTTAATGGTATGGAAATCTAACATGATTTACCCTCTGGTAAAGCAACATAACTATGGAAAATCACCATTCTTAAGTAGGTAAATCAACTAAAATTGGCCATTTTCCATAGCTATGCTGGTTTACCAGAGGGTATGATACGGTTTGCCAGAATGGGGAACCAAGTGAGCCACAAATTGTCCAATTTTCGGGGTTGAACAATCCATTGCTGAGGCAGTCCATGTTTTTGACCACCATTTTGGGATAGCTACCCTACTATATCCTACTCCTAACTGCAATGACGTCGCGACATGAGGTCACAACAGAATCTCTCCAGATGACTCCATGTATCAACCATGATATAATCATTGCTAATCACCTCACTTATATCCTAGTTATAGCATATCCCTACTAACCAAGTGTTTTCAAATATAAGATCAACCACAGCTCGTATGTATTTATATATAAATCCTCCTCTGTCGCACATACCATGTTTCCCAGATAATCACCATGTAATATGCAATAACTTAATCATTACCACAAGTTCCCTGGTTAAACCATATTTCCCGTGTATATAATATATATATATATGTAATCACCACATAATACCTTGATTACCAAATGTCCAGTAGTTGTACAATATCTTACAACCACAATATAATCAATAAGATTAAGTTAACCACATTACCCATAGTTCCAGTAGTTGTAGCATATTTCTCATATAACCACCATAAATGAACCATATTTCATCATATCTCCCCTAGTTATCCCCTAGTTATGTTGTAACTGACATAATCTTCCCCTGTTTTCCCCATATCTCAACTGCCCAGCAACTTGCTCTCATTCCTCATCACGGACCTCAGGCCATGCAATCTGAGCTGAGAAAAGTTGGAATTTTCTCAGCGAATACAGAGGTTAGAAACACACACCCATTTACGAAGATATGACATTGTTGATATATTCCATGATTATCACACTATTCTTGGCAAAATCCACATAAAGATATTGAGAAAACACACAGACATACATGATTTTAGCCAACACAGTTTGTGTTTAACTAAACAAACAAAAGTGTCCAAGAAGCAACGTTGGATTTTTTAAAGAGAGATTCGAAACGAACACCAAATAACACCAACAGATTGCTTCGGGCATTTTTCGGTGGCACCCAACAAGGGACGGGTATGATTTGTTCGAATCGGCATCTCCAAATACACAAGGTAGGATTTTTTTTTTGCCATGTTGCTGAATGTCATGTTTGGTTGATTCAAGTATGTCAAAATCCAAGATTTGCAGGTCATAGCGTTTTCAACAAACAACACCTATCTATCAAACATGTTTCTTTGGGCTCCTCAGAGAAAAAGCTCAGGGCGCTGTCAAGTCGATCCAATGCCAACTGTAGTTGTTTGAACGATCAGATCGTCGCACAAAATATTGAAATCTATTACCCTCCGGTAATCAAACATGGCAATTGGAAATCCCCTATACATGGAGGTCTTAATGGGAAAATCCTCTATAAATGGTGGATTTTCCATTGCCATGTTTGATTACCAGAGGGTACCTCCAATGATATTTCATCAAATCCCAGGAAAATGCTTGGTTTCACATCACTCATATAATTGTTGTGATATAGTATATTGATGATTATACTAACCATAATTATAATAGCCAATTCATATTCTATGACATATCACATATATCTGGTATGCACCCACCTTGTAACTGTAGTAGCTTTCCTCCGAGGCCGCGACTTCTCCTTATCTTTGCCGTCCTCCAATGCCGCCATGTTCAAAGCCTAGCACTCCACCCACCGACACGACTCCAAAGGCCCGTGTTTCATAGGTGCAATGTGCATGGGGGGTCACATATCACATGGATAACTAATATATTGATAGTTCTGATTGTTTTGCAGTCTATAGCCAAATCATGGTTAATAACTATGTTTTGTGGATGACTATCGGCGATCATAGTCAACTTTACCATTCTGTCCGTGTTCACACATAGAATATCATCATATACTGTCTATACTATGGTTTTACCAATAATGTTCCATCAAATCCAAGTGTACATGGCTAAACAATATGTTGAATCATATCCCATATAGTTTGGTCACTAACATGACCAATTCTGAAATAACCATATACCCTCCGGTGTCCTCAAACATGGCCATGGAAAATCCACCATTTATAGAGGATTTTGCCAGCTAGAAAGCTCCATTTACTTGGGGGATTTCCCAGCTTGCCATGTTAGGCAATACCAGAGGGAAAATCAGGTGAAATCCTCATGAAACACCATAAAACTGTTAGATAACTATGGAAATCCACCATTTTTAATGGGAAAATCCACTCTAAATGGCCATTTTCAAGTTCGCAAACTGTTAGTTTACCAGAGGGTACCGGAGGGTACATGATCAAATCCTCTGGTTATTTAACATAGCCATGGAAAATGGCTAATTTTGGATGATTTTCCCATTAAAACCTCCATTTATAGGGATTTTCCATGGCTATGTTAAATAACCAGATGGCAGTGGTACTTCACCCAACTCTTGACGACGCAACTAACATGTGCTGGGGGGAAACTCAATTCGTAGTTCCAACTGGCTCCCCATTTCATAGGTCCGTAGCTTTTTCCAAACCACTGGAGAGAGAAAAGAAACTCAAGAAATTCTTGAGAGTTAATTACCCTCTGGTAAACTGTTACATAACTATGGAAAATCACCATGCTATTAATGGGAAAATTAGGTATTTCTATGGCCATGTTCAATAGCAAACTGTTAGTTTACCAAAGGATATATCCCATTAAATCTCCATCATATTGATGGATAGGTATCCCCCTATCATGTCCGGTTGACAAATATCACCGCAGGGTTTTTATCCTATATTATGTACTCACATGATATCCCCATCCTCATGATACGCCTATAAATCCCTATTCATACATAATATATATTCATATAATGTGGGTAAAACAATAATAAACCATCCCCACAATCACCATAAATAGGTGGTATATACCATTCCCAAATGGGTGGTTTATTATTGTTTTACCCACATTATACACATACGTTACGTATCCATGTAAATCCCCAATTAATTCCTATTAACTAAAAAAAACTATCAATCCCCATTCTATCCCTACTGTTGGTTGACCAACCCATCTCCCAACCCCGAGCTGCCCTGCCTGGCTGATGGAGCTACCGTGCTCCTGGCTCCGCTGCGTCCGGCATTTTTCGATGGAGAAATCGTGGGTTTCCATGGGATGGTTGCGAAATCCTGCACCAGTTGATAGGCGGTTGATACCATTATTCATAGGGCTTCAACCATCTAAGGCCTTCCATCCAGAATGTATGATGTGATTTTGGATGGAAACAAGTGGCGGACCTCAGCCTTAGACGTTGCAAGATGTTGCAAGGAGAAGTGAGAATTTGAGCATGAACACTGATGTTTTTGAGATGATTCATCAGTGACAAACATGGAAACTCCTCTGCAAAAAAATAAGGTGAACCAGTAAAACATGGAACATGTCCCATTTGTAGCTGATTTCCATTTTGATCGGAAATGTCCGAACATGAGTGTGCAACCAGCATTCAGAATGAGGGATTGGACCAAGAAGAACATAGGATTTCACCCTCAAATATGCTTCTTCAAGTAGCTAAATGTCCTATGAATTGAGTTTCAAGTTTGGATATTTATATATCTTGCAAAATTAAGGGTGAAACAACCCAAACAACCCACTTCTCCTCATATTGAGAGCGTTATATCCTCATTGTTCATGGTCAAAAATCCCATGTCGCTTAAATCCCTGAATTTCCACATCTGTTGTTTACACCCCCAATGTTTTTGCTCGAATCTGCAATTTTCCCGACAACCTGTGAACCCCCAAAAAGATAGAACAGGTGGAACTGTCATTTGTTTTGCACTAGTATCAAGGTGGGGCCCCCAAACGTTATAGGTTGGTTTATAACCCCCATGAAAACTATAGTTATATCAACTATATACCATAATATACCATACTTATTGGAGTTGTAAATCAACTTCGCGATTTCGAACGGGGGCCCCACCTTGTAGGATCTTTCACTAGAAATCCAAAAATCGACATGGTTATTCTTACATCACCAATTGTCCGCCCACCATGTTTGCGCCACGTAATCTATATAACAAAAAACAGTCCCATCCTTGTTGGAGATCAAATTAATTAACATATATTAACTAACATATAAATTGCAAATTCACTTACAGGAAACACATGTGTTTTATGAGAACGCTATGAACCATTTGTTTAACTATCAATCCCTACGTCGGCGATCTATTTACCATCCGCTAATTCAACATAGTTGCGGAACATTGCCCGAAAAGTAGACAATTTACCCACAACTTCACATTGTTAAACATTGCTATTTTCCATGTCCCAGACTGCTAGTCACTGCCAGAAAGGGGTAAATCCCATCATATCCTACTATATCCCCATCTAAATCCTCATTGATTCCAATTAAATCCTCATTAATTAGACCCCTCTGTTGCTCATCTCTTCAACTCTGTTCCATCCACATTCTCCCTACAAAGTGGGCCCCCTAGTTGTGTTTGTTGGCTTTGAACCTCATCTAATTGTATTTACAGATATATGATATATCCCCCTAATGAACCCTACTTTCTGTTGTTACACCAAGTGAGCTATCTTTGGGGATTAACATATATATCCCCCTATAAATTCTGTTAAATAAGTTAAATACCTACCCTCTGGTTATTTAACATAGCCATGGAAAACCAACATCTTAAATAGGTAAATCACGATGTTTATCATCTATTTCTATGGGCCATTTTCATCAATTTTCCATGGCGAACTGTTAAATAACCACAGGGTATGAACTTGAACTATGCACCCCTGGGTAAATTAGAATATTTCACTAACCTGAAATAAGACCTTCTTCCCCATTGTTTCCGGACCTCACCCCCGCCCACGGCACAAGGTGAAGCCCCTGTCTGTGTGTCTCCCCATATTGGGTTGACAACGTCCTTGGTGAAACTACCTTCTCAATCTAACCCTCTTCATTGCCAGTCTAGCTCTTCTTTGTATTTCGCTCCAGGGATTTGCTCTCATCTCCAGATCTTCTGGCCATGCCTCGATACTGAAGTCCAAATCAAAAGCCGGGAGTTTGCCCAAATCATTGCCACCTTGTGTGAGGAAAGTATTGATCGTACGAAAGAGTTGCTCTTGTCCAGTCATTTTTGGCCTTACAGTAAGTCCCGTAGTGAAAGCAGGGTAACCCTGGATATAAAGAGACCGTATCTTGCCCATCCCGCAGTGATCAGGAATGATTTTTTCAACCAAAAGTCCTTGCAGTTGTACAAACATGGCATAGGCTGTTGTGGCCTGTTCCGACAACGACAGCTGCAGAGATTCAATATCTTCAGGTTGGTCAGGTTGAAATAAAAACTCATGGTCACCACGTTTTCTACGCACCGGCATCCATTGTCTCTGTTGGAGGGCCCAACAGACAGCAATCTCAGCCCATGACAAGCCAGGGTCACCTGGCACCTCAGCCGCAGGCCATTCACAAGTCCGGAATTGTCACCGGAGAAACTGCAGGGGTCATATTCGAGTTGACTGTCGTCTGCAAGGCCTTGCAGGTTTCATCATATTCCTCATCTTTGAGGCTTAAGATTTCCTGGTTCACTGCGCCCACAGGAGACACCTGGTAAATGGCTACATTTGGGGATAATATCCCTTACTAACCATATATTCCAGGGCTCGGTCGCAGTGAGGTCGTTATAATTTCCCTAGTTCAACCCCTATGAAAAACCGGCAGAAACCGCCAGGAGTCGCCCCATCCATTCGGTCCTTCAGATAGGTCAGCGAGTTGGGCGAAATGGAAACAACTCCTTGGACGACGCATCGTAAAATGGGAGGTAGAACCATCCAAAAATATGTTGGTATCACCTTGAACATATATATTTTTACAGGACGATATATCCCTCTGGTTATGACTAACATAGCCATGGAAAATCCCGATCCAAAATGGAGGTTTCTAGCTGGGAAAATCCAAAATTGAGCCATTTTCCATGGCTATGTTAAATAACCAGAGGGTAAATATCTCTTTTACAAGATGATATGTATATAAAATCACATTTCAATGGGAATTGAGCAGGCCTACATAGGGATATACTGGGACATATGGCCTACTTCAGGGTATCAATGGGCCATTTTCAGGGCTTGGCCAACCAGTTGATCATTTCCAAATGCCGGGCTTCAATCCTGAGCAAGGCGCTGAGAACGATCTTTTTCCATGGAAAAATTAATCATAAAAACAATAGGTAAGTCAACGGACTCAATGATGTTTTTCCATACCAAACTGTTAGTTCACCAACAATGATTTAGGCAATTGCTTAAGAATGTGTGATTTCCATATAAAAAATGGTGATTTACCTAAACTGCTAAAGTATTTTATCAGGGTCAGTCTTTCGGCAAGTGCCCCAAAAACAACTCCTGTCCATCGCAGATCTTGGAGTACAAAGTGATGTGTCGCTCATGGCCGTTCTGAATATCAGGATTGATGAAATCATGACACCGAACGCATGGCCATATTACGAATTATGATTGGCAATTACAAAATGATGATTGGTAAATGATTCATAATCTATATGTATATCATCATATAATGAGAATAATTGGTATCGTCTAAATGATTAGTATTCGCGGTATGATATTATGATGATATAACACAAATATAATACCAATGATTGATATTAAACTAATGATTCCAGGTTCACCATCTCTCAGCTCGTAACACACACACACGCACAAAAAAATGCGGCAGTTGGCATCCCCCCTCCCATTTGCAGTTTGGAGGTTCCCTGTTATTTCGTCTCACTACCTGCAGCCCCTGTGGATCTATTTTACCCATTGAAAGTTTAGGGATTCCCTGTCCTTTCTTCTCACCTCCCTAGGTCAGGCTTGGGGTGATTGATGGATTGCTTGTTTTGACATCTCAGTCAAGGGACAACCTCTCTGTCGAAGTCGGGTCGGCTCCATTGATGCTGATAGAACCAGATTCTTAGAAGTCTTAGATCAGCACCCTTCTTTGTGGCGAATCTTTGATAGATGTTTCTGATGTTGAAAATCACACCATTGAGAAAATATGCTTACTCGCTATTTAGATCTCTTTGGCTTAGTTATATGTGGTGATATCTCCACCCTACTCCTTCCAAATCCCCACGAATTTAATTGCTGCTGGGTGATTATACATGCAACTGGTACCAGGTTCAACATCAAAACCAGAATGTGAGTGTTCTAATTTCCATTCCTGTTAAGTAGTGTTGCATCAAAAATTCATAAACTGCCAGAGTTACTTTAATCTATAGTACCAGTCAAATATTCAAGTGTCAAAAAATTGAAGTGGGCATACTAACTCAAATGTTCTACTTAAATTTCTAAATTCAAGTGATTGATGTTCGGACTTAAATCATAGATATCATCTGTAGTAATTACTCAACCGCAATTTTTCTGACATCCACTTAATCTCAACCATATCTCAACCATATTCCCCCTAAAAATCCTATGTTTCCAGGTGAAAATCTGCTTCTTTTAACATCCAACGTCGAGGCTCCACTGATGGGTGGCGGCATGGGCAGGATCCGAAAGGCGTCATCCGGAAGGCCATGGGTGGCCTCGACCCCAGGCTGGACTATGGCCAGGACCTCATAAAAAATGTTGAAGAATCACAATTACCCTCTGGTAAACTAACATAGCTATGGAAAATCAGCATTTTTCATGCGAAAATCCACTATAAATCACAATTACCTTCTGGTTATTTAACAGTTCGCCATGGAATAGCTGGCTAATTTTGGATGATTTTCCCATTAGAACCCCCATTTTGGATGGGGATTTTCCATGGCTATGTTAAATAACCAGAGGGTACTTAATGTTGATTAGCTCCGATCAGGTATGATCAGGTAACGTTCCATTGCTATCAATGTTGGACCCCATCACTATTGGTGGAGCTGAGAAAGTATTGTGAATGGTAGTCTAAACACCAATGATAAGCTAATTTATGGGGGCTTAGAATGGTGGTACAGTAGAAGTTGGTGCTCCCCAAATGCAATTTCTGTTGGTTTATGTTAGTTCGACATATCTACCATAAACCCAACGGGCCCTTTGGAGTTATTATTCACCAACTTTGCCAATAAAATGGGACATAGGCCTTGTCGATGTGGGATTCCCCCCAGTGCTGCCTCCAATCTTCAGGGATGGTAAACAGCAAATTGGGGTGAATCCCAGAGCCACATCTTGGATTTTAAACAGCTTGAGGACTGCCTTTCTAAAAATGGACACAGGGTCTCGGTTGGGGGAATTGATGAACACATGATTTTTATAATGAAGCATTTTGGTAGCTGCTTCTAGTGTAAACTGACTTCAACCTATGTTTTTTTGTGGATCAACTCAACATTGAATCAATTGAAATTGGGGACCACAAAAAAGTGGAACTCGTTTCGTAACTGGATCTCAATATCCATCAATATCCCATGTCGGGCGGGTTGCCTCCTATCTATCTGGGTCATATCATACTCGATCGTGAACGCCGCCCCAACAGGCCTGGCAGGCACGGTGTCATGAGGCACTAAACGAGAAATGTTGGTGCATCTACCTGACCGCTGTCCGTCAGACCACCATTCATCACGCTCCCGTCCGCTTGCGGTAAACTGGCGCGTAAAGACAACTGGTCTCTGGCTCCAGGCTGCAGATGCCGAGAAAATTTCCGGCAGTCACCTCGCGTGGCAACACAAACTGTATCTTCTCACTGGATTCGGAAGTCACTTGGTCAAGACACGGCAAGAAGCGGGTCGCCAGTGCCAGGGTTTCGCCAAGCAGGTATCACTATGGTTACTTGGTTTTACTTGATTACTAATCAGATCTAATCAGTCAAACAAACCCAAATATGATCTTGTCGGCTACTTTCATGACATGTTTTTTCCCCCCATTCTGGTTGGTTTCAACAATATTTAATTACATCTAATTACAAAATATCGGTGGGATATCATATTGTGGTGTGGTTTTTAATTCCCATGGTTTTCTGCCGCCATTTTTGTTACAAAAACCACAGCCTTCGAGGTCCAGCCCAACAGGGCACCAAGGCACCCAAATCAAGCGCACTTGGCGGGTGATCACATCCATCACAAAGATCAACACCGAACTTTCCTGGAGAAAGAAATGCGGTGATCATTTAAAGCTCATACTCATGTGATTTTCAGGAAAATTCAATAGTGGCTCTATGGGAAAACATATTGTAAAACAACACTGTATAAATAGAGATTATCTGATGCGATTTTGATGGGATTGAATACGTTAAATTGTGGAAAAGCTATACACAAAAATAAGTTGAATTTACGTTCTCAAGATCCATGCAAATACTCCGGGGCGAGTTTGAATGGGAAACATGATGAGGATCCGCACATTGACCCTCAGAATAGCTCCAAAAATTGGCAGACACGTGAAACACCCATCTTGGTATTACCCTCTGGTAAACTGTTACATAAAATCACAATTTTTAATGGTGAAAATAATCTATTTCTATGGCCATTTTCAATAGCAAACTCTTAGTTTACCAGAGGGTATACACTATAATTATCGTTTCTTCACAGGGTGAATGAGCCTCACGTGATACTAAACCCAGCACCATGGGATGGTTTACCTCATCCTCAGCACTGGTGGCCAAAAACATGATTTCTGTTGGGGTTTAGAACCTCATTGAAAACTATGTCAACATCTGTCAACAGATTCCACATCAACAAAACAGTTGTAGTTATGTTTTCCAAAATTTAGGTATTTTTGGGAGGCCCACATTGTTCTGTCCAAGTTCTGTTGGAATCTCTGAATCGATTCTGTTCGCCTATCGGGAAGCCTCAGCTTGGAAAATGCGGAGGGCGCTTTCAGAAACCACAGCAGGCATGTCGACCACGATAGCACAACAAAGGTTAACTTAAAGGTTTGGGTCATGTTTTCATTTACAAAATTATCGACAGCATCTTTCCTCTGCAGCCATATATCATCTCTGAAAAAAAAACTGATATCACCCACCAAATACATTCAAATAATTCCAAATATGGATGACAAATGGGTTTGTCTGAAAACAGGGTACCTCATTCCATCCATTGGTAAACCATCATTTTCCCTCTGAAAATGGTCGTTTTTTTGGTATACAGTATACACCATTTTCAGACAGATCCATATCCATATCCACTACATCCTCTTGCTGTGGCTTCATGGCTATGGATCAACCTATGCGGCGATGATATGTCGCCATGTATCGATCGTTGTTGGGAAATCCACAACTTGGCGTGTGAAATCCTGAGATGTCCAGAAAAAAACGGGTAAAAATTATCCCAATGAAACCAACGTACCTTTGGAAATTCAATCAACGTACCGAAATTGGTGAACATTGAGGACAACTACGCTATAGTCATCCCCAAGTATAGGTTAGTCTCTAAACCCATCTGAATATAGATATATGATATATCATGATATATCCCTCATCAACCCTAGCTATTGAAGCTGTAGTAACCAAGAGTAAACTTACAAGTCCTTCGTCCCATAATACTAGCTGGTTAAGACGGAGGATTTCCCGATTGATTTTTTTTATGTTTTATCTTTTAATGAATCTTGGATCGTATAGCTCCATTGAATAACAAACAAACCATCATTTATCACTTGATATCAGTTATATATCCCCATATTTATGGATGGTTCACCCCATTGAAACCAAACAAAAAAACAAATCTCAGATTCCAGCTCATTCATCATTCCGATTGCCATAACATCCCATGAAATCAGCATTCAAAATCCAATCACATGGCATTTCATGGGAGTTGCAGTACACATTTCAATATGCATTGCGTTATTGTGCCATGAACCCCCCATGAAATCCCCATTCAATCATCTTAAACTCCCATCAAATCACCATGAAATCCCCATGAAATCCAGATACATCGCATTTTGGGCTGCTCACATGGCAACAACGCCACCCAAACCTGACTGCGTTCGCTAATGCAGCCACCCCAGCTAGGCTTCGCCTCCGGCTACACTATGGGATGGTCGCACCACCCGGGGATGGCCCAAAAAAAGGCCAGAGGTGAAACAGTGAAACATGTGGATTTCATGGTGAGTTAATGGGATTTTATGATGATTTGATGGATTTAGTGATGAGTTAATGGGATTTAATGGGAAATGAATGGGAAATAAAACAGTAAACCAACTGTGGTCAAGAGTCAAGAGTTCGTGTTTCCATGTTGGAGAATGGTCATCAACCAGTTAATGGGGGCCATGCACCATGCACCAATGGGGGGAATTCAATTCATGATGGTGGGATGACCAGACCTCACCATGTAACTTGACCGTAGCACATTTTGGTGTTGTGTTATTTTGTCCATACAGCTATGTTTACCAACGACCCTGTGGGCATATGCTGGGAATATCATGGGAACTCCAAGAATATGATGTTTTGGGCTGGTCAGAACTGGGGAATTTCACGGGAGGAATGATACACCACCGGATTTTGGGGCATCCTATTCAATAGTGCAAAAATGTGCAAAATGTTTTGGAATTCAGCCGCACAACTTTTCGCTGTCAAAACGTGGCTTTGAGCATCAACATCTCTCTATCTGACCATGAAATGTTGGGGCGTTTCTGCATCAAACCATGGGGGTATCAGCCCAGCAGAATTTCGAGTTGACCAGACATCTCAATCACCTCAGGAAACAAAAGAGGGAAAAACAAAACACATGGGGAACACGTAGCCGATGTTAGAGACAATGCCAAAACAAAAAGTTTTAGCTTCATGCTGGTGACCCAAGTGATGTCAGTTGGTTTTGTAATTCCATCAAACTATAATATATCTATACAGCTCAATTACCTTGTTGACCCAATTATAGACCAACTTAGCTAACAACGGGGACCCACTTTATGGTTAGTAAATATGCACCATTCATAGGAGTCGGTGCGCTAAAACTACCTATCCAGTCCTTTCCCCTGAACATTGCTATATGTGACACATGGGCAGGTGACTGTTCAGTGCTCAGAATCACTGAATCCCAATGATCTGTTCAAATAGACATGGCAAAAAACATGTAGATACAAGGTGGGGCCCCCAAACATTATAAGTTGGTTTACAACCCCCATGAACTATAGTTATATCTACTATAGACTATATACCATAATATACCATAGTTACTGGAGTTATAAACTAACTTAGCTATCGAACGAGGGCCCCACATTGTAGGGGATGTGAGGACTGAAAGCCAGTGGAATCCGCATCGAGATCATCAGTCATCCCAGGGGAAGCCGGACTCGGATGAGGTTAGTAGTTTGCGAACTTGAAGCCATGGCCATAGAAAGTGCGTTGATTTAGCTATGAAAAACAAAAGGTGATTTTCCAGTTCGCGAACTGTAACAGTTTACCAGAGGGTAGTAGAGGTATACCCATATTACTTCTGTGGATCAGAATCAGTTATGAACTGAACCTGTTGCAACGCAAAACCCATATGGATCCATATGGATTCATAGATCAAAACCTGTCGAGATCTTGGAGGATCATCTTGCAATAGTAACTAGCTAGTAGCTGGGAATGTAACCCACTTCTATATATATATATATACGTATGTATATATATATATATTATACAAATGGGATATCCATGGATATCCCTGTTTGCAACTAGGGCATTTGCTAACTAGGCGTATTGACCAGTTGCGTTGCGTGGGATGATTCTCCTAGCAATCCCACCAGCCAGGGGGCCTGCCCCAAGCACGCCATGGTTGGCTGATGATAACCTGACAGGTGCAGGGTGAAGTCTGCCACAAATACATATAGGTTTGCCTCTGGTAACATAGCTATGGAAAATCACCACCTTTGATACGTAAATCGAAATGAATCATTTATAAATTATAAATAGGCCGTTTTCCAAATAGGTAATAGTAAATAACGAGAGTGTAGCTTATACATCGGCGAACTATGAGGTGGTGTCACCCACCTCTCGGTTCACAACCCCCATCAGCATCCATTAATTAGTTCGCTATTTCTGGCATAAACCCCACTTCTTAGAGTTATATTTACCAACTTTGCGATTCCGAACAGTGGCACTTTTGGGGCTTTACAGTCGATATATCAGACTGGTTTATCTTGGATTTGCATAAGAGCAGTCAAAAGTAGATTTCGCACATGGTGGCTCAACCAATGGCAAAGTAAAATTCATCGCCTTCAGCGAATCCAAGTGCTTAATGGGTTTATAGATGCCTATTAATGGATTAATGACCATCTCTCAATATGGGAAGACACCATAGTTTATTATGGCCATTGCACATATTATCACTGGAAGGTCCTAAATGAAGAGATGCAGTCTTGTTGTCACATAAAACACGTAGGGTTTGCATCGAACAATGTGATTTCAGCAGCCAAAGTGCAGATGTTGATATATGTATATATATATAGAGTTTATGGATATGATACTGTAGAGTTTATGGATAGTGTCATGCAATTTGCACGGTTTTATCTCGCGCTTTTCGGACCCCCAGAAAACTTGTGACATTACTGAGCTTTGGCGCCCTCTTGAGGCCATCTGGCGCTGGGAACCAGGTCCTGCCCGCTGCAAAAGCGAGCTCCTGGACCGCTGCGTCTAGGTGCGCCAGGCTCAGGCGCACCTCTTCCTCCGCTCTCGGAGCTTTTCCTTTCCCAAGACCTTTTCCAGCAGGATCACCAAGAGAGGGAATGGCATCAATGGCAGCTATAGCCATGTTCGCAGCTGCGGTTTCAGCCAAAATGGCTCTCTCAGTTTCTTTCCCAGCGACCCAAAAAGGGTAGAATCCTGGATCTTTATTTGTCTGGTTTCATCGGCACCGTTCCTCTTCTGGATCATTGCTTGCGGGTGCAGTTCCACCTATAAAAACCATGGTTTTTTATTGGCCATATTTATCAGACATCGCATCTTATGCCCGTGATTTCACCATGGTAACACGAAATACAAACACCCAATTGCCCACCCTAGAATAATCCCATGAAGCAGCATTTTCAACATGGTATAACCATAGAATCACAGTAACATCTCCAAAATCATGGTGAAATCTCCCTAACATCTCCATACCCAGAAAGCTGTACCCCTTACCACCCGCTCCGCACCTCCCAGAAAGGCCACATCGGTCACCTGGGTTTTCACCATTCGATCTATGATGATATTATTGGATATGGCATGTAGATATGTTTGGATACAAAAGGAATTCCTGCCATATTTTCCATCCTGCTTAGATGTAAGGCTTGATTTCCAGCGCGTTCTTTCCTTTCATCGAGTTATAGCTTATAGATGGTTATAGATTTGTATTGGTGGATTGTCCAGTATTCTTTTGGTCATCAATTTCAAAGTGCTGATGTTACAAATGTGGAAATGGGTCAAAACCTATTATTACCACATTTGGGGGAATAAACCATCCATCAACCAGCTATTTTGGAGTACCTAGGATACCAGGGTTTTGACCCATAACCATGTGAAAATGCGCTTGGTGTCACCAAGAAAGCAACACATGGCATCCCGATCGAATCCAAGGATTGCCATTTCCTCGGTGGGGGCTTCCTAGTTATGTTTGTTGGTTTATGACCCCCATGAAAACTATACTCATAGCTACTGTGATACCATAGTTATTGGAGTTATAAACTAAGTTAGCTATCTTGAGGGCCCCACATTGTATGATAGGAAAATTGGCGACCAGATATTACCAATGATATTATTTAGTGATGGTTACCTTTATGGTTTATGGTGGTCTTTATGGTGGTCCACGGATAAAGCCACGCCATGCCATTCTCTTGTCATCTTCTGGGCCATCCCAATTGATATGTATACCCTGCGGTGTCATCAAACTTGGCTGGCTGGAACATCCTCTACTTGGAGGATCATCCCACGAATCGCAAGTGGTTAATAACTATAGTTATAACCCATTTATAGATGGGATAATCCACTTAGGAGACTTACTAGCTAACCACTTACGATTCGTGGGATGATCCTCCAAGTAGTTCGATGAGTTTCCCACTGAAACCTCCATTCATTTATAGTGGATTTCCCAGCCATGTTTGATGACACCAGAGGGTAACTTCAACGAAAACGTGTTTGGAGGACATATCCGTATTTTGATTCGGTTGGCTTACTGATCTACCATGTCCCATTACTTAAGCATAAAACAAACATCTGTGGAATGTTTACGAATCATCCAATCCCCTGGTTTTAGCTTTGTATTTTAACTCGGCAAATCAAGTGGCCAAGTGGTTTAAGATGAAATTGTTGATGATTACTTGAACCATCTTAACCATGGAAGTTTAATGATAAACCAACATGCGTCAACTAATCATCAACAGGTTGGATTGTTGGTTAGACCACCTGGGAGTTTCAACTGTCATTCTGGATGCCGGGCACCCTGCGGTCATCATGGTGACGTGACACAACCGAAAATCCAACATAAAAATGGTGCTATTCATGAGAAAAACCATCTAGAAATAATGGTTAACTGAAAGTAACTGGTCTAGTATGGTTAAACATTGCTCTTTGGTGATTTCAGCACACTCTTTCAGACATAAGTTTCGCTCATGTGGGATCAAAATCTTGGCTGTAGTAAGTGCTGGGTTAAAGCTTGCGGATTGTTGGTTCAGCATATCCCCAAGTCATATCACCGTCCATGGGTTGTTGGTGTCCAACCTCATCCAACGGTAGCTGTCATCACCATAAATAAACCCACGCCAAATCATCAAATTAGAGAAACCAACGCCTTGCCAAGTCAATCATACTGAATCTCATAGAAAAAAATCCCATTGATTAAAGCACCATTAATTATTAATTATACTATAAACATCTGGCTATGGCTCAAAATTAGGTACCCCAATAATTGGATGGTGAAGACCAAACATAGACCTAAATCTGTCGTCCCCCAAGTCTTTCATTTTGACCCATAACCATCGAACTAAACCGTAGAAGTCAACAGTCCCGTGTTTCAATATGCCCCAATCCCCGCTGCCCCAGTCGCACCACACACACTTGGCGGCCGGACGTGGTGGAGCCGCAGTTGTGACCACGCCTGGGATTTTGGTTTCGATGGTGCCAATATTAAGGAGAATCATCCAAATTTGGAAAATTCTCTATACAGTAAACCAGGAAAAAATTGGATGTGTATAGGTGATAGTTGTAGATATACCTGAAACTGCTGAAACTGTGCTTGGAGGATCTGCCCCACAATTCGTAAGCGGTTCTCATAACCATAGTTATAACCCATTTAAACATTTAACCAATTCGGGGACGGTCACAAGGCTTCTTAACCAGCTACGATTCGTGGGGTGATCCTCCAAGTAGCCTACTTACATCTACTTACCAAGGGGAGATGAGCCACCAAACATATGCAATGTAGTCATATGTATATG
This sequence comes from Symbiodinium sp. clade C Y103, assembly GCA_003297045.1. Taxonomy (NCBI): domain Eukaryota; class Dinophyceae; order Suessiales; family Symbiodiniaceae; genus Cladocopium; species Cladocopium sp. clade C. The sequence continues at coordinate 70,021 of BGPT01000025.1, read as the reverse complement.
TGTAAACTGTATAAACATAGATCGATATACAGTACTACATGATAACACACATCCGGGTACATTCAAATTATGTACCCTCTGGTAATTTAACATAGCTATTGAAAATGGCCATAGAAAGTTCGTGGAATTTCACATCAAAAATGGTGTTTTCCCATAGCTTTGTTAGGCAATACCAGAGGGTAATTCATCTGGCTGGATGACAAAGAAGTCACCTGAAAAGTTTAAGGTCATCTTGGGATGATCCCGAGAAATTCCAGATCCGCCACAGTGCTTCTGAAGACGTTTTTAGCGGAGAGGTCGTTATAATTTAGCCAGAAATTCATCCAACATACCATAAACATCTTGAATAACATGTTAATTAATGAAAATCAATTAGTATGAACCCGACTGATAAGCTAGTCATAAACCATCTTGGATTTTGTCTATGGTTAATTACTCCAACATGAACCAATCTTGGAGTGGTGCCCCTCACAAAGCCATGATTTTTGGATCGCCCACTGACCGGAATATAACGGAGGATCCAGAAGGTGGGAAAGGTCATTTTGAATACGGCATCATCCCAAGCTGAGGAAAAAAATGGTGGTTTTAAGCATCCAAAATGGTGGTTTAACCATCCAAAAAGGAATTCAGAATTTCAAAATCTGAGGGTTGCTACCCTCCAGCATTAACCAACCAAAATGGTAAAACCCAAAGAAGCTTCTATAGGTATGTGTGTGTGTGTGACAACTACAAGAACTTGAACATTTGTCAGGGAACTTCTGTCATGACCCGCACTTTCCATTCGTTTCTTGCGAAATTCCAGATCGATCTCACCTTTAGATTGCGCACCTCCTGCGCATTCACCGGGTGTACCCCACGCCACCGTGTGTCTGGACATGGTTTTCGGTCGCTGAATGTGCTCAGCAATTCAGAAGTGACTTCGCCGCTGCAACTCGTTTTTTCCGGAAGGTAAAGATGCCGATGGGCCGCAGGCTGGGCACTGCTGATGGGCCTGGCGCCCCAGATCTGCATGGCCAAAACTGACGACATGCCCGAAATTACTTGGAATATGCTTCGAAGGTCTTTGCCAAAACAAACAGCTCTGCCAATGATGCATGGTGAAAACCGGTGAGCAAGGAATGGAATGGTAGGTTAAGGACTGGATACATGGTGCATAGTTGCTAGAACAACTTGCATGACAACGATGTTCCCCAATGTTCCGCTATGCTGAAGAACAATTACATCAACAGGCAACTGCCCCAAAAGGAGCCACCCAGTTGTACATCCTTTGGAAACAAACACTGGCCCAAACCACAATCCACACCTCTACCATGTGTGGTTTTATGAACCTGAAACAAACTTTGCTTTTGTGGATTTACACATTTAAACCCATAAAATGCAGAAACTGTTGAACAAAGGCTTACCAATGTTTACCCATGTTGTTGGCCAATATGTTACCAGTACCGTCTGGCAATTGACCATAGCATGCAAGTTCGATGAGTTACCTCTTATCTATTAAAAAAGGTGACGACTTTCTGTAGGTATGTTGAATTTCCAACAAGTAAATCCTATAATATCCCACTGTATCCATCCTCATTTTATCCCCACGATTTATCTTTAAATTCACATTGTTGACCAATATGGGGTTTCTGAGAATGGGAGATCCCAAAACCATGGGTTTCAATCAAAAAATGCTCTAATGACTTGGATGATTTGGGGTACCCCAGTTTAGGACACCTCCATATATTGTACCAATATGGTTGCCTGAAATGGGGGTACCCCCAAATCATCCAGTTTGATGTTTTTTTTTGATTAAAAACAAACCATTTTGGATCATTTTGGGGTATCCCCATCTATGGAAACCACCACGAAGCACCGCCCTGCAGATCCCCTCGGATCCGTCGTGACGCAACGAGGCGCGCCTGAATGTTGAAAGGCGCTCGCAGCCCCGACTGATCATCCTCGAGCCGGCGGTGCCGCCGAGGAGTGGTGTCAAAAGCAACCAGGGTCTCAAGTTCCATAAGTTTTGATACAAAAAAGTTGTGGATGCAGCCAACAAAATGATGATGTGTATTTATATATATATATATATACATACATGTATGTATACAATATTATGTAATATAGTTCATGTAATTATAAATTGGGGTACACCAAGGTTTACTGTTGTTTTTTGTTGTGCGTGTATCGAGATACTGTCAATCAAACATACGTGGGAGCCCCTCCATTATTGTTTGTTTACATTGCCATAAGTCCCAATCATCACCATTTTACTAGACAGACACCAGGATTATCCCAAATATTTGAACAGGTTACCCAGTATCGCCGTGTGCCACTGATTGCACTATTGCCCAATACTTGCTGGTTCCTGCAATTAATATTTTCATCATTAAATCCCTACCCATGAATTCGGTTGACCAAGCAAATAGTCTTAGACCTACCATAGTAAGTACTGTGTCATCAAGCCCATTGTCGTCATTTCCATCAACATCCCCAATATTCTCAGTAGTCAGTAAACGCCGATTGTTTCTTGGCTCCCACCTTGTTGATCAAACATGATCAAACATTATCAATCTTAGACAACCTGCATAAAAGAATGCTCTGTTAGTATTTATCCCCACACTTATACCAACATTGTTCACTAAACTGACTAATTTAACCTGGGAATATTCCGATATTCCCACCCAAATATGAACTACAGATTCATATAGATTAGCCAAATTGAAATATCTTGGCTAGAAGTATCTAACCACATATATATTAGTCATCTATATACATTTAAAAAAAATTCTCTTTCGCCAAATTGCCAAGGCAAAAACTCCTCTACCGTCACGCCTGGTGCAAGGAACTCAACTGAGCTGCTGAATCTGGGCCTTGGGAGGTTGGCCGAGCCGTTGAATGGGGTGTTCTTTGTTGGGTCCGGGGGTTTCTATGGGGGTGCATAGCTGGATGGTTTCATAGCTGGATATGAAAAGCTGGATGATTTGGGGGCAGCCCTATTTTAGGAAAGCCTCATTTTTTTCCACAATTTGGGGGATGTCACCGATTTTTCACCAAAATGTGGGCTTGACCAGCAAGAATGGTGCTCTTAACAATAATTTCATGGTGACTCACAAGGAAGAACACATGGACAACAACAGAAACATCGATGCACCAAAAAGTGGGATGGTTTCCGCGCACCAGCATCAGAATTTTGGTACAGAGATGGGAAAGTGAACCAAATCCATGTCTCAATGGAGATGAATCTAACGTTAGTTATTGTTAATCTCAATGACTCTATATTGTTAATCCAATGGAGATACATGGAGACACCATACCAAATAGATCTAATATCAAATGGTTAATATATATATATATATATTTAATATATGTATATATATATATATAAATCCAGGCTCAACCAAAATGTTTGATACTGGAGGCTACATGGGTTGCTTGCAAATCACAAAGGCACCTTTCATATGGAGTAATCTCGCACAAGGAGGTGCCCCCAGATAACTGATTTGGTTTATAAGTGGTCTAGGATTTGTTGAAGATATACATATATAAGCTTACACATGGAGGTAAACTAACATAACATACCAATGTTGGGCAGCACCTTGTGAACTAACAGACCAACGCTAAATCACGGCGTATATCACCGGTTAGAACCTACAAGGTGGGGTGCCCTAAATGGATTTGCGGCAAATAGTCACCACAGTTCTTGGGTTCTTGATGGTTTTACACCAACAGAACCTTTGAGGGCACCACCTTCTGGCCATTGATGTTGCATGATTTCATGAAAACATCCATGATATTCCATGAATATTCCATTGTAAAATATCTATACAATGTAAACGTAGAGCAACAACATCCACCCCCCCATATGTTGGTCGAATCCTCTCGGTGATTTCTCTGGGTGCCCCAAGCGTAGGCTGGAACCTTTACTGGTGGGAAACAGGACCAAGCGATCCGGCAAGGCATGAGCCAAGAGACCTGAGGCGTGAAAGGTCAGGTGCCCCCAGAACTGTTGGTTTTTGATGGTTTGAATAGGTCTTATGGATTCTTATGGTACATATTGAAACGCTGAACTGCGTTTTTTGAACAATGTTTAGCTAGATTTTAACTTTAACTGGTCTTAGTGGGTTTTAACTGGGTTCAAATGGCTTACAATCTGGTTTAGATTTAATTGGGTTTCAATGGGTTTTAACTGGGTTTGTCTGGGTTTGAATTGGCTTTCACTGGTCTTTAATGGGTTTAAGATGGTTTCAGTATGTTTAAGTGGCTTTTGTGACCACCATTAACCGGAATGGAGACGACCCTACGGCCAAACCCAGTCGGATGGAGCTATCAAAGCTGCCAGGAGGTTGGAAGATGAGTTTCCACTCAAACTTGGCCAACTTGGCTATGTTCATTGGTGAAAAAAGTCAGATACCAATGGATTTGGATTGGTCTCTTTTCGAATGAAATGATCCCGTCTGGCGATTCCACCTTAATCGAAGTTGAATCTTTCACAGCCTGAAAGATCCTGAAAGATCCGCTTGGCCAGCGAGTACACATCGCGCCCCTTCTCCCATTGAAAAACCATGTCTAGATGATCAACCGCGACCGGGGGTCTCAGGCCATGCCTTTACAAGGGCTGAAAACCCACTAGTTTTGACTAGTTAAAACTCGCGCACAAACACAACTTCTTGGCATTTGCGCTGAGAACAATCCTATGTCTTTGTTGCTTTTATTATATAAGATTCAAAAGTTTGAACAAAACCTTCAAATATTAATTAGAGACAGTTTCATCTGCCAATGTTGGCTTTCTATTGAGTATGGACATGACAAAATCCAACCTCCTGCAAGTTGACAGCGTCATGCATCATCTACATTTATGTTGTATCAACATCTACGTTATTGATTTTGATGTTCTCCAACAACATCGTATCAAAGGCGATTGGTCGGCAATTTTCAATGGCAGTGCTGGTCGCGTGGGGTTGAGACACAACCTGGAAATCTGATTAGTGGCATGAACCCTATTGAAACATGGGGATGGCTACCTATTATATAATCAATTTCAATGGGATGAACATAACATCCATGAATCCCAGCTATTTTGGGGTGAACAAAAGGTACCAGGGCTTTGACCCATGACTACATGTTGTTCATGTCTTTGGGACTGTTTCAGTATTTCAAAATATGTATTCTATATATATATATAGAATATATGTCTTGTCACTACCTCCCTATATCTGGCGCCCTGCGGCAACAGCAACAACACCAAAATGCTTCTGCTGCCACATCCAGCGTGGCATGTCCTCGTTGCACATGGACGAACCAGGGATTCCCGATTCATTGCAGCGCGCCGACGTGGTTTGTGCCTCTTCAACATCCCCTCATCCAGAGCCGCCGAAAATGGCCTCATTCTCGGGCAATTCCGTCTCCGCAGCAACGTCACGTGCAGTGAAGAATGTCAGCAATGAGCATGAGACTGGACTGTGGCAACCTGCGATATCCCATCGTCCATGGCCAAACTCTCATCCACACTGCGATCATCCAGGTCGCAATGATCCGAACATTGCTGCCACTTTCATAGGAAAACAACATAAAATTAGAAACACACAGCCAGCAAGGTGGTGTCCCCCAGTGACATGTTCGTGAAATTTATGAACCTCAGTATGAAACAAAAAGGAACATACCCTCTGGTTATTTCACATAGCCATGGAAAATCCCCTATACATGGAGGTTTGTGGGAAAATCATCCAAAATTAGCCAGCTATTCCATGGCTATGTTAAATAACCACAGGGTATATATATATATACCATGATCCCACCGAGTTTGGGCCATGCCCCTTGTAGTTCCACCAACACAGCCTTCCATTCTTCATTCCATGTTTCGAGGTTCACAAGGCTTAATGACGAACCGTCAAGCACAAATTGCACTTAACTGCTACGGCAACAGTTTTGTTCACAATTGTTTGTAACAATCATAGACTCAGAAAATCGAAAGACTTTTTCGCAGTGTTCAATGACCATCGGGCCCCCATGCATCGCTGCTCCGGATCCACGATGAGTTTGGGCTGAAAACCCTCCGGGAGGACAGACTCCTGGGTCGGTGTCAAAGGCCGCGGCATAGAGTGGTGCCATAGCTTGGGCTCACGACTTGATGGGTAATTCTTACCGTGGTTTAAAAAAAAAATCCACAAGTTGGGAAATGATCTGCAAATAAGTTGTATGTGTATATATATATATATATACCAGCATATTCCAAGTGCCCACGAATCATTTTTTGATCGTGTGGTCTGTAAGGTACGCTCAATGGAGGACACTTAGCAATCNTGCACACATGGCCGACTTACCCTTCCACGAGCTCCGATCAAGACTTTAGACCAATTTCTCAGGGGCTAGCTACACAAAGGAAAATAATGGAAAATCCTCAAGAATTGCATTTTTCGACACGCGAATGACACGCACTGACCAGTATGAAAAACAGAGCGACACGCACTAAGTCCCCTCCAAAAAGCACGTACTTAGCCTAA
>BGPT01000025.1:0-63478 GCA_003297045.1 Symbiodinium sp. clade C Y103 | reverse complement strand
CACGCAAATGACACGCAATGACACGCGCCCTCGGGGCGTGTTTTGCACTGTTAGGGCCCTCAATATGTTTGAAGGGGCTGAGACGGAAAGGTGCAAATAATGGCCAACCTGTTAATTTCCATGCATTTTCCGAAGATTCAGACCTTAGAATCTAAGTGTCCTTAATTGATTTTTTGGCTATGTGTCCTTAATTGGAGGGNCATTTTCCGAAGATTCAGACCTTAGAATCTAAGTGTCCTTAATTGATTTTTTGGCTATGTGTCCTTAATTGGAGGGCACTTAGAACCTCCTGGTATATATATATATATATATATATCTACTTAAAACTGGGTTTGGTGGTGCTTTCAGGGGTTAATAGAGGTTATATATATATATTATATATTTATATTATATATAGATATATTATATACCCCCTCGGAGTGGGATATTGTAACCAGTTACAACCTGGGAATTGAGCAGTGAACTAGGTCCATATAACCCATGTACGGTTGAGCGCCATTTGTTTCAATGAATGGGTAGTTTTTGTTATGGTGACCTGGTGCAAATTCTGAAGCCCCTGGGAGTACACCAGTGGGAGTACAGGGAGGATCATCTACCTTAGTAAGTCGATAATAAACAAAGCACCCATTGATAGATATCCTCTGGTAAACTAAGATAGCGAATTGGAAAATCACTATTTTGATAGGTAAATCGTCAATTTCTATGGTCCATTTTCCATTTTCCATAGCTATGTTAGTTTACTGAAGGGTAGATGATGGGTTGACCCACTGAGAGGACTTACCAACGAGGCTTCTCAACCAGTGTTTCGCTTGATCCCTCAAGTAGGGAACATGTTCAGTACTGAGTCCTTAGAACCACAGTCGCATCACAGGAAGATCAGTTTGTTTGTTGGTTTATGAAACACCGCATCTAACTATGGCGATTTCATCACCTTAAACCGAACAGTTAAGCCCATTTAAAACCAACTTAGCCAACGAACTGGGGCAGGACCGCCCGCACTTGTTGCCACTTCCATGGATCAGCAGATCTCTCAACTCACCACAGATTCTCTCATTACCCTCTGGTTATTTAACATAGCCATGGAAAATCCCCATCCAAAATGAAGGTTTCTAGCTGGGAAAATCATCCAAAATTAGCCATTTTCCATGGCTATGTTAAATAACCAGAGGGTAACTATGTTGGAATCTTTGGGCTTCATCCTGAACGGATTTTCCTAGCCATTTTTATGCCCTTTCTTCTGGAGACGATTTCACCGAACCATTACACCAAATTTACACCGAACCATTACACCAAATTTACCAAATTTATAATCTGGCTGGCATTTGAAACCGCCAAAAAAAATCTTGTAGGGCTTAGCATGTTACAACAATGCAGGCACCCCCAGTTGTGTCTGTTGGGTCAAAGCTGCTGTAGTGATAAACCAACAGAAACCTGTTATCAAATCTTATCAAGAAGAAAACTGTGAAAAACATGTTGTGTGGTGAATCACATTTTGCCTAAGGATCAGTTATATCAAACACATCCCCACGTGTTCCGTTGCAAAACTAGTATTGTGATTTATCCAGATTCACCAGGAATCCTGATGGTGAACCACCCTTGTCGATCATTGAACCCGTTAACCCCGGCTTTTCCCATGGGTTTAGAAACCCCACATCTTTTGGGAAGAGTTTTCCCCAGGGTGACATGTTTTCTTGAACCAAAACCGAAGTGGTGCCCCACCCCCAGTCAAGTGTTGGTTTGTACACCATATAGTAACTAAGTAGATGTACCCTCTGCTTATTTAACATAGCGAACTGGATAATTCATGAACATTCCCTATAAATGGTGATTTCTAGCTGGGAAAATCATCAATGGGCCATGTTCCATGGCTATGTTAAAGAACCACAGGGTAAACAGGCGGTTTTTCATCTCAGGCGCTGTTGAGGGGATGAGCACATGCTGCCCACAGGTGGCGATGCTTCCAAGCTCCTGACGGTGACGGGAACGGTTCGGTTTCTTGTTTTTGCAGCCATGATTTCGTGGTGTGTCTGAGAGTGGTTCGTTACCAACCGCAAATGAAGAGGTTTCAAGGGAAAATGATGAGTATGGGTACTCGTGACATTTCGTCCCCATTTTCAAACAAGGCTATGCGTGGATGTCATGATTGAATGGGATATAAACTAATGGGGATTACTATAGCCAACTTCATCGAAGTTTTTGGTGTCAAAAAATATGACCAAAAAAAACATCGACTATGGCCAAGGCAACTGGTGATTAAAAAACATTGATCCAAGGTAGTGCTCCCCCAAAGGTTACATTAATGTTTGTTGATTTGTAACCCGCAGTTAGTAAAGTTACCCTCTGGTAAACTAACAGTTCGCTATTGAAGATGGCCATTCGTGGATTTTCCCATTAATAGCATGGTGATTTCCCCGTTATGTTAGTTCGCTACACTGTCGATGAAGTCATCCGGTTTTTCAGTTCCGGTGATCCGAGGCATCGCATCCCAGGTTCTGTCTGTGGAGATCTGTGATCTGACAACAATGGACCAAGCCGTGGCTCCTACAATGTGGGGCCCCCGTTCGATAGCTTAGTTAGTTTATAACTCCAATAACTATGGTATATTATGGTATATAGTAGATATAACTATAGTTAGTGGGGGTTATAAACCAACTTATAACTAGGGCTTGTAGGATTGCTAAGTTGGTTTGAACATGAATTGTTGGGGATATATCTACAGTGAGGTTGGTTTTCACATAAACCAACTTACAACTGCGGGGCACTGGCTTGCAGCAAACATGAGGGTTTACACATGAAAAAACAAGTTCAACTGAGAAACGACAATCTATGCAGCACATATATGTGGTTTGTTCCAATGTCAGTTGGTGGGGATCACTTGAAGAAAGTGTTTTTGTTTTGAAAACCCATCCAACCAACTCTAAATATATAATTCTATGACCTATGACATAGAATATGCAACCAGATATAGATAGATATTTCTATGGCAAATAGCCATTTTAAAACACATAATTAGCCAACGCCTAAAAGATCGTAAAAGATTGTCGATTGCGAAGTATACGGGGCACCACTTTGCTCAACATCTGTGTGGAGACCAAACCAACATGTGGTCTTTACTATAACTAGTGTATGTTGGCTATATGCATGTCTAATGTATATGATACCATCATTCTATGCTTTGAACTGTTTGAAAACATATACATATATGGCAAAGAAAAAGTAGAAAAGAAACTGTTGTCTCTTGTAATTTGTTCCTTACGTACTTTGAATCTATTCCATCCTTGGCTTTGTTTAAGGACAAATCTACAGGAAACCATGTTTTTGTTTTTCCAAAATCTAGTAAATTCTTGAAAATTTCCTTGAACAAAAAACAATTCTAGGAACATCATTCACTCAAGATGTTTCTAATCTGTTTATAATTTGGTTACACCCTCTGGTAAACTAACATAACTATGGGAAATCACCATTTTTGATGGGAAAATCCACGAACTAAATGGCCATTTTCAATAGCTACGCTTAATTACCAGCGGGTAGTCATCCCATTTTGTTTGCAGTAAACCTGCACTAAACCCAGAATCACCCCACGGGACCCCCCGGGAGAGCCCGCCCCCCCCGGGGCCGTGTCATAGCGCAGCACCACCAGATAGCGCGCGCGACGGAAGAGCAATGCCAAATGATCTGCGGAACCTGCAACGCGAGGTGATGCGAGTCTGGACATTTTGTAAATGGTGATTTCATGGGAAATCTATGGAAAATGCAGGGAAAATAGTGATTTAATGATGGTTTAATGGGATTTCATGGGATTTAAATTAGTTGGTTTTGGTATATTTTTATTATTCTGGCAGAAAAAAATGTGATTCAATGGGATTTTCATGGGATTCTGTATGCAATGGACAAAAACAGCTCGTATAACCAACGCGAATGGAATATAATTGGTGTAGAGACTATACTCATAAAAATCTATAAAAAATTCATATATATATATATATATCATATTTGAAGACTCCTTTTTTCTGGCAATCTTGAATCTTGAATTTTGAATCCTCTGGGCTTCCAGATTTCATATGTCCTTGGGGAAACCTTGAATTTCGAACCCAATAGGGCTTTCACATGGCTTTAAAGTCACTGGGTAACAAAAATATTCTAAGATTGGAAGTGAACCGTAAAGTGATTTTAAAGTCTGAGGAAGAAACTGCTCTAAAGTATGGGACTCGAAATTTGACGCCATATAGTTTTACCCTCTATTGGCATTAGACTTATCTTCAAAGCCTAAGTTACGTCTTTATGTGTACATGTATATACACAATTATACACATATATCACTTCTGGTTGGTTAAACCCCTTTATTTCTGTCTCTTTGAAGTGTAATATATAAACATCATGTTGTAATATGTATATACAAATGATTCAAAAATGATGTCATGCAGACATGACAAACTTTGTTCAATATCATCGAGGCACTTTACAATCCATATTGTGAACTGTTCGCACTATGTTTGCTCCCAAGACTTTGCATTTCCATCCAGCTGCAGATCCCCATGGGGCCCATCCTTTATAGCCGAGTTGAAAACCAAGTTACCTGTGTGCAAAGGGCTCCACTTTTCAAGATATTAGTATAAAATCCACTTTTGCAAATGCTTCGTGAGATTGAGATTTTGATGCCAGGACCGCATTTTTTCTTATCCTTGTTGTTTATGGTTCTGTCCAACAAAATACAAAGCTTTTTCTGCCCCTAGAAATCCAAGGGCCAAATCGGGAAGAAGAACAGAATAGGTTTGCAACCAACAATGCTCATATTAGCCAACACCCACAGATTTGGAAAACCTCAGGTCTCATCTCTTCCGGGGTAACAATCCACACCTCAGAAAATAGATCTTTGAAACCGCTTTGAAACCTTCAAAGGCAACATCTTAGTTGGTGCCAACCAATCATTGGCATTACTTTGTTATCTTAATCCAGCTGGTTGCCAAAGCAGATCATTTGCGTCTCTGCGTGCTCATCTACGACATGTTAAAGAACTGCTAAAATATCTCTCAAAAATGTGGTGTTGTCTTTCCAAGGTTAAGTATCAGATTCTTCACAAGACTGTTTGGATAGTGAGATTCTCCCCGCTCATGCGGGCAGACTCTTTCATAGCACCCCACCTTGCAACCAACAGAGGCTGAACGGACCAACATAATCACATTCCAAGTCACCAGTCTGCCGGCGACCCAGCAGCAGCTGCGGTTCCAACTGCTTTGGCAGATACCGACCAAACTCTATGTTAAACAATGGTTATGTTAAATAACCAAAAGATAAAAACATATGAACATATGGGGTCTGAGCTTATATACCCACTATTCTTATGTCCCATTGACCCCATAGGAACGTTCCCAGAAAAAATTAGGACCCACCGAAATGTCGGAGCTCCGTGGCCTCCGGCGGGGCGGAAGGCCGCTAGGGCCTCGCAACGTCCAAAGAGCTGCTGGCCCAAAGCGTAGCTCAACCTGGCGATTCTGGTGGAATCTCAGGCTGATTTTGGATGGTGATTTCATGGTGATTTTGGATGCTGATGTTCATGATATTTTCATAGGATTTGATGATGATTCAATGAAATTACAATGGGATTACAATGGAAATTCCATGGTGATTTAATGGTTTTTCAATGGGAGTTGATGGCGTTTGATGGTCAAAGTTCTGGTGAATGTTCAATGGATTTTTCAGCAGCAGAAAGGGACATTTACATAGGTAATTTATCAAAAAAAATAGTGAGATAAGGGTGATTCAATGAGATTTACTTAGCCAACTTGCTGCTTAAACAACTAATTGAACAAAGTTCATACAGTCAGTGGCCGCAAATGAGATGATATAGATCCAATCCACAATTTTACAAGGTGGGGCCCCCTAGATATAAGTTGGTTTATAAGACCAATTGACTATAGTTATATCTACTATATAGCATAAAATACCACAGTTATTGGAGTTATAAACCAACTTAGCTATCTTGGGGGATCCACATTGTGAAAAGATCTCAGGAAACCAAACCGTTCTGTCTGATACTTGATTTGTGATCTCGAAGTTTGTTTATTCCACTGGGTAAACTATGTATTATGGTGGATAATACTATAATCAATTGAGTTCAAAAACCAAGAGACATATCTGGGGACACCAACTTGTTAAATTACTGATACCAATACCAATGGTTCATAACAAAAAAACTAACCAAGGAAGTAGGCTTTTGCATTTGGCCTGGCATCACCCTGAGCAGCTGCCTGGGAAGTCTTCCGCTGAGGACTTGGCTTCTCTGGACGGGGTTGTTACATATCCACTGCCTTACCACTGCCATATAAGGGACTCCTGCTTCGCGAATCAGCTTCCAGCAGTACCAAACCTGTCCCAAACCATTATTCTTACACACACTGAAACACACACAGACACACAACACACTGGGCGTGTTTTTTCTTGTTCGAGCCATCGTGGTTCACTGCAACGCAGTGAAAACTCCCCCGTCAATTTCGTCAAGGATGGGTTGCCCAGCCGCCACTCCTGCCCCCTTGGCGGTCTTGATGCGAGACAACAGAGCACTGGACAAGCCCTTTGACACGTCGACATGAAATGTCGAATGACCAATGAATCTTGGATACAATTAGGGGAATTTCATCAACAACGGAGACAAGCTATGGAAAACACAGGGACGATTTGGAAATGTAGATCGGGGAAGCGTTTGAACATGGATGAAAATACTGTGGATGGAAGAAATCCTGCACCACCTTGGATGGTAGAAACCATATATATATATATAAATGATGGGATAAACCACTTACCAACTGGTGCAGGATTTCTTCCATCCACAGTATGTCAATTTCAATGGAAAAAAATGACATAGATGATACGACAAGAAATGATGGGTTCAACTTGGGATCTACCCAGAGACAAGAGTGGCAACTTCTCACCATTTTTTGGGCAGATCCCAGCAACAAATGGCGGAGGCTATAACAGTTCAATTTGGTTCAATCATCAAAATTAGGACTGGGACCAAATCCGAAATTTTCTGTTGATGTGTAATATATTTCTCAAGGTTTCCTTGCAAAATGGCCCAAATTCAGGCCATACATGTAGCATCTGGGGTAGGTTACATCCTACTATGCCTTACACGTGGAAAAATAAATCCGATGCTGTCGACCCTGATAGGCATTCGTGGGAAATCTCACTTCACGGACATTGCATTTTACAACCGATGCAAAGACAACAATATTACAGTATATGGAGCCCAGTCAATATTGCAAAAACGAACGTTGGCCATATGTGCAGAACACACTACAGAAAAGCTATTTCTAGTTAGCTATGTTTCTTCCTTATTACCTACTTAGGCTTCAGGAAGGTAACTAAGTAGCACTAACTCAACTGTAACTGGCTAAGTGCTCCACACCTAGAAACCCTAGTTTAGTATACTATTGGATCTGCTTATTTTCGGGTCTCTCATTGGAGGTATTTAATATGATGGGGGATGAGATTGACGGATTTTCCTTGATTGTATGCCATCTTTTGACTTGCTATTGACTATATTTCATGTTTATTATATCCATCCCCACTATATCACCATTTTCATGCCAGAATCCACACGATATTCCGAATTTGCATCCAAAATTAACATCCCATTCACATCATTTCCCACCCCATGGGATCCTTTAGATTTCACAGTTCCATGTATACCCCATGCAACCAGACATCCCCAGTGAAATCATTCAATGTTTATACTATATATAGATAGACACAGATTATTTATCATGAATATCTCCATTGTTATATCCAAATTAAAAAAAAAAAACATATATCCCACTGTTTGGTGCCTTGGGGGTGCAGTTGAAGTTACTTGTATGGATATAACCATGGTACTAAAACATATTAAAACCCCCCATAAGTTAGGATGTAACACCTACAACTATGGTGAAATCTATCCATTTGTAACTGGCAATGCATTTCCAAGTAGGATTTTAATCTGAGTTTCAGTTTCTAGTTTTACTTCGCAAATCAATATTTGATCTTTTGGCTTTGGTTCCTATTAGATTCATACTAGATTCTATTGATTAAAAACATATTCCCCCTGTACCGATGGGGGTTTCTGAAAAAAATGGGTGATCCCATTTAAAACAGAGGTTTCGCTATTGAATGGTCGGATTTTGGATGATTTGGGGTACCATCAATCGTTTTTTTTTCGAAACCTCCAGATTTCCCAAGTCCCATGGAACTATGGAACTGGAGAAATCAATTGATCCCATACAGTTTTGGCCCTTCTACCAGTTACATGTCAGTTCTAAGCTCATTGATGGAATGATAACCTCATGTATAACCATTCATAATCGTTTATAACCATTTATAACCATTTACAACTGGTAAAATTGGCAAAATCCTGAATCACCAGTCAATCCCCATTTTATTGATTTTATAACTGGTATTTCAAACAATAGATTCCATCGAAATTTCATACTGGTATTTCAAATAACTGGCATTTTATCTTTACCCTCTGGTAAACTAACATGGCTATTGAAAATGGCCATTGATGGTTGATTTTCCCATTAAACATGGTGATTTTCCATAGCTATGTTAGTTTACCAGAGGATAGTCAATCCCATGGAATCACCAGTCAATTTCGGACAACGGAACTGGGAAAATCCATGCATTCCATCGGCCTGTTCTGTCGCCGCTGCAAGTGGTAGATCTCCAGCTGGTCTCCACGGATCAACACCTGGAGACGGGAAACGAAACGGTGGGATCAACCGAAAATGGCGGGACCCCAATGGTTGATGGAAAATCCTATGGAAGTAGGTGGAAACCGATGATTTTTGTGGGTTTTCTCAATTTTAGGAAACCCCTGTATGGAAAAAATGTGGGCAAAATGATGCACAAAATTGGACTATGGATTTGACCTGTGGACATGTGTTTTCTACGCAAACAAAATGATTTAACCAGTGGAAATGTGTTTTCTATGCATTCAGTCAGCGGGAATTGACCAAGCATAAAGGGGGGAAAACAACAAAAAGAGGGAATTCAACATGATGTAGCCCAACTAAGGGATTTAACATGATTTTAGGATGCTTCCACTGTCCATTTGGATGGGGATATAATTGGATAAAGCGTACTGATCCATCATTCAAAATCAGATTTACTCATCAACAGCAAAGACTGGACTAGCCAGCGAGCACTGTTGATCTGAGCTGCGGTCTGGAAATAAAGCACATTGGGTATATTTGGATAGATTTGAGACGGGGAAAGGGCCAAATGCAATGGGGATGTTAACAGTTGTTGGTTTGAATTCGGAATCAAAACCTGAACAAGTTTGCAACAAAAAAGGAAAAGGAACACCAGAGGGTTCTAGAGAGGATTAAAGCAACAAACAAGAACGAGAAAAAATGATGAATCAGATCAACAACAACAAGAAAAACAACCAGAATAAGACCAAACATAATCACAAGAACACTAAGAAGAACAATAAAGCAAATAATAATAACAACAAGAACACTAACAAACAAAGAACAACGACGACAACAACAACAACAACAACAACAACAACAACAACACCAGCAGCAGCAGCAGCAGCAGCAGCAGCAACAGCAAGAGCAACAGCAACAAGAGCAACAGGAGCAACAGGAGCAACAGGAGCAACAAGAGCAAGAATGTACAGTAATGAGATTTGAAGGCAGACGAGAATCGCCTAAACAACATCTGCATTCTTCGCTGTTTGCATCCATGGGTGATCCAACAGTGCAAGAAAGCCAATTTCCAGCATCGGGGGGCCAAACGTGAGAAGGAAAAGCAACCTCCCAGCCAATATATAATGCCCTATTGAAACAAAAGCCGATGGGGCATATGGAAATACAATGCGCCAGATCGTATACATACGAAACATTGTTGACGGCAATCAACATACATCATATGTCATTCACATCCCATCTGGTTGGTGGGTTTAACCCATCCAAAACAAATCATCCCAAGTATGGTTAAACAAAATATCGATATCTATGTATGTATATTTAAGTACATATATGGTCTATATCTATGTTTTTGAGACTCCCAAGAAGCCATTTATATCCCCATTTCCAGGACCTCTCCAAACCAGGGAGGACCCCCGTACTAACACCAGAGCCCCCGTTGTGTCGTTCCGCCCGGGCGCCAAGTCATTGACATCGGAACCGGTGAACGAGGCAAAGATGCTGCCTCGAAGCGAGCCGTGGTCGTTGGCTCGCTACAAAGGTGGTGTCCCCTATGATGGCTAAGTTGGCTTATAAGTGGATTATCTCATTTTTGTTCAGGGTATAATTATACATATATATATATATATACACTCTCCGCTTATTTAACATAGCCATGGAAAATGGCTAACGTTGGATGATTTTCCCATTAAAACCTCCATGTATAAGTGATTTTCCATGGCCATGTGGGGATGGGTCAAAACCTATTATTGTCAATGTTACTTGGGATGAACATCCATAAATCCCAGCTATGACTTGGGGTGAACAGAAGGTATCAGGGTTTTGACTCATAGCCATATTTGCTCAAGGTATAATTCTATCTCTGTATATTATAGACGACATATAATTTAATGGGGTAAGTATATAGACTACCTTCAATGGAAACCATGTTTTGTTTAATCATGAAGGTTGCTTCCAGCAAATTTTCGGATCAATTCTGGGACCTTGGTGTTGCTTGTCACCCGCTGATCCATATTGATTGAGCAAAATGGTGGTATGATTTACCGTTAATGGTGATTCTGTTTGATGGTCGTTCACCAAGATGCCCCCCATATGGCAGTTAAGATATTCCATTCTCCAATTTCGTAACTCGTTGTCAGGATTTTATCTGCTTGCAGTGCCAACTGTGATACCTTGCAAAAAAATAAGGTGTTAGCTGGTTGGCAGAGATTCCTACTGAAATCGCAAAAAAAATGATTCAGGATCAAACTACCCATCCAGTTGGCTAACCATTAATAGTCAGTATTTTTTAAAACCTTTTATCATGTATTTATAGCCAGTCAAAACTACCCATCAACTGGCTATGAATGGACGGCTTGCATGGTAACTATGGTATTTTAACTGGACGGGTCACTACCACAACTAGGGTCACTCATCCAGTTACATATCCAGTTGGATTAAGCATTAGCCATTCAACTACCCATCCAGTTGATTGACCTTCAATGGCTCCAACGCCTATGCGCGTTTGCGCCCTCGGGAGGTGGGTCATGGGGTATCCATAGTCATATAGTCATGGGGATACCCCAATAGCTGGATGGTAAAAATCGTAGACAATCCATGAACATCCAAAAATTCAATGAAGTTGTCACACATATGCAGCAAATAAACATTTTCTAGATGCAGTGTTTCTGTGAACAAAAGTAACAAGTAAGTGCAAGTGCGGCCAGCATCATGTAGACGACCACGCGGCTGCCCCACACCACGGTCCCCGCCGAGATTTCGGTGACAGCGCAGCCGTTCAC
Organism: Symbiodinium sp. clade C Y103; assembly: GCA_003297045.1. Classification (NCBI taxonomy): domain Eukaryota; class Dinophyceae; order Suessiales; family Symbiodiniaceae; genus Cladocopium; species Cladocopium sp. clade C. Next base: position 52,011 of record BGPT01000025.1, on the reverse strand, counting down.
GCCGTAACAAATCACGGATTAGGATGTTCAAACATTCCATAGAACAGCTGCACCGATATAGCCATCTCAAAAAGACCAGAATGTTCTTGAGGAGAAGTTCATTCATGTCGCCTCACTTGGCGCCCGACTTTGCCTCCTCTTGGCAAAATTCACAGCACGGTCGTATTCGACGCACCAAAGAATGATTTTGCAGTTGGCAAAACATTCCTCCTTGCTGATGTAATTACTAGCTCCCTCGGCTTTTTCAGCATCAGAGACATAGTCCAACAGTTGAACAAACCATTGCTTGAGTCTCGTGGTCCTGTCCATGCATGTGGCGTCCTTGATGTTTGCCAGCACCTGTTTCAAAGAAGCAGGTGCAAATGACACCCTCACAGTGTGCCTGCCAGTTTGTTGGACAGCACCCTGTGATTGTGACACGCCGAAAATGTCAAACTGATTCATTCTGAACTTGGAACAAACAGCAAATTCTGTCGAATCCCTTTTCATTGCGGGATTTTTTGTGATATTGAATTTTGACCCTGGCGTGAAGTTCACCGTGAGATTTTCATGTGTTTCATTAAAATCCCACAGAATCCAGCCAGTGTTTTGGAAACTAAAGGCCAGCAAGCAAAGTTCAAAGCTAGCCCCCAGCCTAGGCTCTTGGATCCGCCAGGAAGTGGGTAATAGCAGCATGTAAGAGCTACATCTTTTCAATGGCATTAAACCAGCTCATGGAAAGCCAGGATCAATGAAACCTCAATTTGTCAACAGGGGGTACCAATGGTTACCAATTATGATAGGACTTCACTACTCTTGTGGGGGTAGCCACCCACAAGAACCCCTAGTTGTAACCTGTTTATAGATCCCATCCACTATAGTTAAAAGTATGATAAACCATAGATGTTGGAGTTACAAACAAGTTAGCAATATTTAAGCCCCACATCGCATTTGACATCTCCTCTCAGGCCCGAACGGTCCACTAGAGCACTGGGCGCAAGCTGCTGAAAGACACCAAAGCTCATGGCGGCTGCTGTGCATTCTGGGAACGATAATCATTGACGACATCACCCGATATATCTGAAGATATCTACAGTAGTTGTTTTTTTTTAACAAATGTTGTGCATGACAGGGTTGTAATTCCTGGATGTTAAATTTGATGTTTTTCTGTGTATGGGCAAAATGGTCAGGAATGACTTTGCTTTGTCACATGTCCGATTTCGTGTTTATGCCGCTGGTTTTGGTGGACTTGGTGAAGGCTGTATCCAGGTGAAACTCGCAGACGTATCTGTGGACACTGTTGCTGGCTGTTCGTCTGTCGATTGTTATTCTCCTCAACTCTTGTCTGTTTCCGGATTCGATGGGTTGGTTGAAGGGAAAATCTACAGGAAACCATGGTTTTCCCACCAATTATCGGGGTTTCCTGTAGATTTTCCCTCAAACCAATCTATTGACGGATGTTGCTTGTCTCTTCAGCCACATCTGAGAAATTTCTACCATGTGCCGCTCATTGCCTTGCTTCCATGGCTCAATCTGAAAGCTTGGAACCAGAATCAGACAGGATTGGAGGGGATTGTGGAGATGAAATGAACTACATTCTCAAGATGACTATAATGTGGGGCTCCCAAGATAGCTAACGTGGTTAATATAAAACTACAATAAATAGGGGGTTTATAGATGTTTATAGGGGAATGATAAACCAACTTGCAACTCCGGGGGGCCACGTGGAGTCCCAATCGATGGAATGTATATTGATACATCCTCATTATTTGTGCTGGAGAATAAACCAACGTTTTTTGCTGAAGATCGTTTTGGAACTATTGTGTTTTCTAGTGGATTATTCTGTTTTATGGTTCTTGATGGTTCTTGGTAGCACTGGTAACATTGAACATCCAGAGTATCCCATCCTTCTGAGTTTTCAATATCTATTATGTGACCATTGTCAATGGCCGCACTTCACCAATCATTGCAACACAAAATGCAATTGTTCCTTCTGCGAGATTTCTACATGTGGTTGGTTAACATCACCATTGGATGCGTTTGAAGGAACATTGTCCAGAAACCAGTGTTGCACCCCAACTGTAGGGGTTGCCACTTGTATTTTTTTCTCAAGCCAATTCTGGGACATCATCATTGCGTGATTGTTTCATAGGTTCTAAGGTCGAATACACTCTGTGCTTTATCACATTTGATAAGGTAAACCCAAACATAAACCTACCATTTGGGGATGGTACAACCTATTTCCGGGAATATTGGGGATGGTTTACTATTGGTTTCACCACATTACATCACATTACAATATATTACAGCTTCCCATGTTCTCTCACCAGCTGTTTCACAGCTGAATGCTGAAATCCTAGGGTTTAGAACCTTATTTTGCCCACTCAAAACATCTGAAACGTCTCTCAGTTTTGTTTTGTTTGCACACAGACCTTGGAGGCCCCTTCAAGACCCTTAGATGAACAATGATAATCATATCTAGCCATCAACCATTTTTTTTTTCATCGAATAAGTGTTCCTATTAAGGACATTAATCATGGTGATCAGTGATTAGTGATTAGTATACTTCCCTTCAAAAACACAGATTCGGGTAAATTCAAAGCTCTTAACCACTTGTTGGGTACAGAAGTCCGTGCCCTGCGCGGACATCCGGCGCCAATTTTACAAGGCAGCTCGCTTCATGCCGCCGTTGTCCGGGAGTAAGGCTTCTTCCACCTCAAACAACCGCAACAACCCCCAACGACCTCTGGATCGTTTCGTTCCAGGGGTGCAGTACGGGGATACAATGGGGATACGTTGTGGATATCTTGGGGATGCAATTGGGGATAGCCAGAATAGACTGGGATATCAATTCCCAACTTCACTGGAAATATGGAGGTAGAACTGGTATGATTCATGGGTAGAATCATTGAGAAATACCCTCCAGTTGAGATCATGTGCCCTATGGCATGAAGGAAGTCCGTGTGAGCCTGGCCCCCAACTCCGACTCATTGATGATGACTATGGACGATGTAAATAAACACCTCAAAATACGGCGGCAGATCATCCATGAAGATAATCTGTAAATCATCCATAAATGGCCGCTCACATTGAAGCCATGATATTTCACAATTTTCAAAAGTCATTTGATCCATTTTCACATGTTTTGCAGCAACCTGGCAGCTTTGGCGCTTGGCGCGCTGCTTTGCAGGCTCTGTTTCGCCACCGCGAGGGCTTCCGCCTCTCCCTTGACCTGGCTGGTGCGGAGCGCTGCTTGTCGTCACAATCCACAGCAAAGGGCCGATCGGATCGGCACGGAGCTTCCTTGAAGAGCTCATTTTGCAATTCGACCTCCTCCTTTTTGTGCCTGACGACGAGCTTCTGGTTGTTTTTGGAAACACAACAAATCTCCATGATAGGATCAATGGCGTTCTATCATTGCCCTGAAGTAGCCCTAATGTCTATATCAGGGGATGGTCATCCAGAAAAAAAGCGGGCCGGGGATTCCAAACGTAAATCCATGTGAACCATCGATACAACGTCTGGCCTGAGCGGTGATCTTTTGGGATTCCGGAACCACACGATGGCCAGGAAGCACATGTTTATCTTGCCTAATGGGGTACCCCTTAGCTTCCGGATGTTACCAAATCTGCAAAAGCAACCCGTGAAAATCAAGACAAACCTTAGAAAAGTGAGCCAAGGATTATCTCAAAGGTAAGTGGAAGACAGGGAATCTAAACTGCACCTTGATATCGCCGGTGATATGTTTAGATCCTCTGAAGCTGTCGCAGGTGCAGAGATGAGGTCCCTTGAACCAATCTGGTTGGAAGTTATCCCAATAAAGACATGGCCAAATATCAACATTTTTAGAATCATCCAAGGTGGACCGGTCAAAATCCCATTTGAATCTCTTTATCTAATGATTAGTCATAAATACTAATACCATTTAAATCCCCATTAAACTATCTTGTCTTAAATCCCCACATTGGTTAAATCCCCATTTAAATCCCCATATCTCCATAACTTCACCATGTTGATCACCAAAGATTCACCATCAACCATACGAGTTCCCCATGGCGCAGCATGCTGCCATGAGCTCCCAAGCCGATGCCCAATGGTCAGGATTTTGCCTCGGTCGATTAGGGGAACATGGAGGTTTCCTCAAATGGGGGTATATACCCCAAGAATGGATGGTTTATAATGGGAAATCCCAACAAAAAATGGATGTTTTGGGGGTACCCACTTTAGGAATGAGGTTAGAAACCAACAAACATCAAGTTTAGGGGCCCCACTTTGTGGGGGGTTGCGATCGTAGGTTTTCTTCTTAGATAGGTTGAGGTGTGGTTTCGAGTATTGATTCATCTTTAGACTTTCGATTCCATGTTTCAAGAATTCCAAGATTTGAAACCCAAACTAGTACAAATCAAACCGAGTCTTGATCCTCAGTTTCAGTTTCTGCTAGTTTCCATTGATTTCAAGTATTTCCTCTAGAGTTGAATTTGTGCCAAACATGGATCTAGATAATATGACTATTCAAACAATGGTTCATGTCAAACATAGCTCTTACTACTATTTGATTTTGTGTTTTTCACTTTTTACCAACTGAACTGCAAGTCCAACATAACCATTCAACATGAGGATCATGAGGGATGCAACCAGGAAAAAACTATGTGTTGGCAATCATGTTGGCTCATCTGGGTGCACCTTTCGAGTGGAAGAAACATCAACCCAAACCAACCATTCACAAAGGTTTAACAACAAACTTTACCTGGTAAAATCCACAAGATCGCTGTTTTAATTCTCCATGTCCAAACTGTTCATTCATGTGAAATCCCAATTTTGATTCTGTGAACTCACACATTTTGACTGGTTTCTTCCGAGAAATCGGCTGGTCAGCCGATGTCTCGGCTGCCAGGAACTGGATCCACATCTTGGTAAAACATAGAGAATTTCAAAGTTTAATTTCCCGATGTTAATACAGGGATATACATGGTAACTTCATGTAATTTCCCGATGTTTTCATACACCTTGACTAATCATCGACCCATCACGTGTTTTTTTTGCGGGTCACCAGTTCGAGGTTTGTCAAATCACCACTTTGACTTTGTCAAATCACCATTTCTGCTCAGTTGTGACTGGAACCCTACCACCAGGGTGTTTCATATGAACGGGGTATGGGATTCACCAATATTATTAACTCATCATAACCATTAGATAACTTGCAAATCACCACTAATGGTTTCCAGGATAGTTAGGATGAGAACTAGTTAGAGTAGGCTAGTCAACATTTCATCATTGGATTATTATAATTTCAAAATTATCCTAACTATCTCTTAACTAATGGTTGTCTAATCCAATGGATTTCGGATGGTTAGTAAAGAATTCAACATGGCTAGGCTAGATTCGTCAACTCGTCAACTCCCCCCATCTTTCCCCTGCGACGACTGCTTCGCCAAAGTGGCCGGTACCACTCCACAGTGCGGCGCAGGCCGTCCTCATGTCCGTCGCACCATGGCTTGTACAGGTTTGGGGGATTCAACCATACAGGGTGGTGCTCCATGGTTAGCTAAGTTGGTGCGTTTACAACTCCCACTATCTGTTGGGTTTATAGTAGATATATTTATAGTCTATAGTTGCTATGCTTTCTAAATCAACTTAGAAGTCCGGGGGCAGCGTGCTTGCAAAAATCTAGCAATACCTTTAAGCAATATCTTTGAGCAAATCATGGAATTCCGAGATGGAACTTCGGTAATTGTTGTTTGTTTTGCTTACTTTTTTGGGGGTTTCCTAAAATGGAGGTACCCAAAAATGGATGGTTTATAATGGAAAATCCATCTATAAATGGATGATTTGGGGGTACCCCTATTTTAGGAAAGCAATCAATCAACCACATTGAAGTTCATCAACCACCCTCGCGATATTCACCAAATTTGTAGTACTTATCTCATAGTGATATCAACCAATCCATCCAATCTGGGATTCTCCAAATTTAATGAACCATCCCCCAGTCATCACCATTTTTAATGGCTTGGATGGAAACCATCCCGAAATGGTAGGTGTATGGCAATGGGTTGCCCACATTGGGATATCGTCCTTGCACTGGGCTCCAACAAAAACATGGCAAATCATAGACACCATGTGAATGCACCATCCGATCCATCCGGTGATCAAACGTAGCAGTAAAAGAAAAAGCCTATTTATATCTATTTCTAGATCATTTTTCCAGCTAGGAAGCTCCATATTTAGTTCGTGGATTTCATGTAATGCTATGATTGAGGACACGGGAGGGTGTTCTGATATTTCTATCTGGTTGATTCTGGCTAGACGAATATATAGTATATCCCATGGCAAAACACATTCTATGATGAATTCACCCACGTGGACCATCGCATAGAAACCTGTGGAAATAACTAGTCCTTGAGAAGATTACAGGAAATCTAGGACAATAACCCAAATTTCGTGGTATTTTTTCTCCATGTCCGCTGGTAAAACACATCAAAAAAAACCACGTGTTTGATGGCTCGCCTTTGGTGAAATCCATATTTCGACTTCACGGTTTGCGTCCTGAAAGTTCACCGCAGGTTTCCAGCCCAAGTTCCGGATCTTCCAGCTATGTACCTCCCAGCGGCTCCCAGCGGATCTCCATGGGTTCCATGGGGTATGAACGGCAAGAAACATAGGGATTGATGTAGATTTATCTTGATTTATATTTATTTCATAATTTAGAATTATCATTTATGATAGCTAAGTTGGTTTCCGTTTCACTAGGCTCACCCGAACTGGTTTACGTGAATCATGTTGACATAGTCAGATGGGCGCAAAAAAAAAAATGACTTGGGGCCACCACGTTGTATGGGTTTTACCAATCAACAGATGTGGATTAAGTGATTAACCATGATCGAGATATGGGTTTACTTGGCACTTCGTCCCAGTTCGCCTTACATGTTTCCCTGTTTTTTTTCCGGGAGAAGCAGGACTGTTAATCCACTTATGGAGTGTCAAAGCGTATACCAATTAGGATGAGCAACCGAGTAGACAAATTTGTTAGGAAAGATTAGGAAAGCAAAGGGCTTGAAGATTCAAACATTGGGACGGTATAATTTGAAGGACAAGACACGTTTCAAGCGCACAGACTTCAAATGCAAATTAACCATCCATTTGTAGTTCGGGGTACCAAAGGAGTTGACACATACCCATATTTGGAGGATCATCCCTAACTTAGAAACTGGTCAATACCCTCTGATAAACTAACAGTTGCTTTGGAAAATGCCCCATCTGTTGATTTTCCCATTAAAACGGGTGATTTTCCATAGCAAACTGTTGGTCTACCAGAGGCTAATCACATTTATCACCCAGTTAGATATCTGGGTAAATTATAATAATTCACTAATTTGAATTTTTTTTCTATAGGTGGTCCACGGTGATAGGACCAAAAACTGTAGAAAGGCGTGCAGCACTTCCAGCCCTAGGCTGTCAGTGCTACTCACCTTGATTGTTCTGTATGATTGTCACTTCCTGCAGTACCCACTCTGTAACTTTCTTGACGCCCTCGACGCCAAGGTGTCCTCTGGGTGTTAGTTCTAGGTCTTGCACGCTGCACTGTGACCACGGAACTCTCTGCAGTTCACATTCGGTTTTTATGTATGTTTCCAGCCATGTATTTGCAGTTGGGGTGCCCCATTTCTGTGACCACTCACTGGTGGTTCCAACTAGCAACACCAGTTTGGTGCCTTGCCTTGAAATGTTGTTGGACACTTTCTGACCAAGGCTGCCACATTGACCAAGTTCTTCTTCAGGCAAGAAAAGCCCATTCATGGAACTCACATAAACAGTCTTCTCACACTCCTGTTCAACGGTGATGTCCACTGCTAGTGCTTCTTCCCCAGGATGGGCGAATGTCCGAAGTCCCCTGGCTTTTTGAAGGAGGCTGGCCTGCGGAGCCAATACTCCCAAATGCCTGCAGACTTGGTGCCACTAATTAGCAACGATATTATCCATGACGATTTGGTACAGGCAGATTACCATGGTTAGTTGCTTTTGCAAGTGTAGCATGCCATCCGAGCAGACAGACTGCAGTAACGCGAAAGTGAAAGTGAAATTTGAATTAAGGCCATTTGGGGATGATTCCCTATACTAACCATATATTCCAGTGAGGTCACAGTGAGGTCGTATTAATCAGCCAGTTAGATATGGAGGATTCGCCCACGGAAACTTACACGTCTCCGCCTCGGAGGATCTACCAGACCTGAAAAATCCCAGAGGAAATACTTCTGAGTTTGTCTGGTCAATGTTTCACAGTTGGTTGGTTGATTTGGATTAGGATGGATTAGGAAAAGTTTCATGATAGTTTCATAGTTGGTTGCACATTGGGCAATGTTTCATGATTAGTTACATCTAGATTAGGCACAAAATTATGTCTAGCAAATGTTGGACATTATTTTTTCAACTCATTTTGGCGTCCAAACTAATGGTACTAAGTTTGCCAGCAAATGCCAAGTTCTTGTTGTCGCAATTTTGGCCCGAAACACCAACACTTGATCGAGAAACGTTTGAGGTTCACACAGACTTGCCAGTACTGACTATTATACTGTATAAGTGATATTATACCAATTCCACACTATGGATTGAATTGTCAACATTATATACAAACTAATTGATCAGCATGTGTTGATATTTACAATAGTTACAATTGCCAATGAGCGTTGCAAACTTGCAAACTTGCGATGGCAACAATCACGTCTCTCCTGGTTTCCCCCGATGACCTCCTTGAGCTAAAACCCCTGGGGCCCTAAACTTACTGGTGCTTAGTAGCGAATGGGGGAATGTGATGATTATTAGTTATTATAGGTTACCCCATTCCCTACAAAGCTCCAGAAAGTAAAAGGGGATTGCAAATTTGGTACTTGGATTTGAACGTAAGACTATAGCAACCCCTGGATAGAAACTGTGTTTCCAGCGTCATTTTCGAGGTATCCAACTTTTCGGCATCCAGAAGGGGGTTGCCATCGCATCTCATGATATAGTCTAGTTGGTTGATAGGTTTCCCCAAAGCAATGGCTTATCATCAACAAATGAGCTAGTTCAAAATGAAGTCCCTAATGCCAAGGTGGGATTAATAAACCCCCTGGTAATGGTTAATGTCAACCACTATTTGGGGAATCCTCCATGATTAGTAACCCATGGTTTATGAATCCCACCTTGACATTATATACTAACCAATCAACCAGGCTATCTTTAAATGATAGACCCCATTGAATCCTGGTCTCCGGGGCTATATCTTCCACTTCGCAACGTCACAACGTCCACTTCCTGGGCGTTCCAAACATCGTAGGAGGCGTCGTTCTTCACCCGGTCCGCGACAACCTCCACCGGTCACCGATCCACGGTCCCACGGTTTGGTAAGAAAAAAGCTGGTGATCTGTTTTGATGATCTACATTAGTACAACTATAGCTATTTTAGTAGGTAGGTAGAATGATTATATTAATCAATGGATTTTTTATGTATGATGACTGACACTATATAATGTTGGTACAACAATAATAAACCATCCCCAATTTCACCATAAATTGGTGGTATAAACCGTTTCCAAACGGGTGGTTTATTACTGTTATAACTGGAAAAAAGGGCCATAACTGTAGGTTGATTGATGGGTTTACCATCTACCCTCCGGTAATCAAATGTGGCAATTGAAAATCCTCTATAAATGGAATGTTTTAGTGGGAAAATCATCTATAAATGGATAATATCGCTTTCCATGGTTTGCACAACATTTTCCATGATAGGACCTCTCAATACTAGGTTTCTGCATGAACCTTTTAGGTCTTTGCTCATATAAATCACCCCCTCATCTGCAGGGTCGATATCCCCACGACTTGATCGGCGGTCGCGCCTTGAGATGTTTTTCGGCGTCCCGAACGTCAATGTCGAAGTAAGGCATTAACGCCTTAGCCACCTGCACTGCTTGCGGTGCTGCTGGCCCCCAAACTTATGTTGGTTGAGGTTTACCATATAGTGACTATAGATAACCCCAACAAACTAGTTCCACACGAATATGAGTCAAAATCCAGGTAGTCGAGGCAATCTATAATAGCTGACTAATGGATGGTTATTACCCCAAATATGGTAATTATAGGTTTTGACGAATCCCCATATTGGAGTTGTGTAGGCACCAACTTAGCGATGAATCGCTGGGGCATGACCGGAACTGTGTCTGGGATGATCCAAAAGGGAAAACATGGTGCTCCCCTGTTGTGCTGGGTGTGACATAAAAACGGCAGTGGATTAACTGGTATTTACATGGTATTTACTTGGTACTTACTTGGTATTTGCGGGGTATAATGTACCTATTCCACTGATGTGCTACATTTCTTAATCCATATGACCATATGAATGATGACTTGACCACTTCTTGATTTTACCGGTCCCCAATGTGATCGAACGCAATGGGATTCTGTGAATGGCAATGCGCCTGGATGCTGAATCTCAATAAAGAAATCCTTAGGCTGGGGGAAGTCATTGAAAATATCTATGTGGGTTTGTCTGAAAATGGGGCACCCTCTGGTAAACTAACATAACTATTGAAAATTGCCATTTAGTTCGTGTATTTTCCCATAAAAAATGGTGATTTTCCATAGCTATGTTAGTTTACCAGAAGGTAATTGTATCCTATACCTCCAAAATTTGGCGTTTTAAGAACACCAAATGTTCTCCAAGCACACTCACCTGACACATATTTGCCTTCAGCTGCCAGAATAATCAAGTAACACGATGGAAGGCAATGCGACCATGAGTTGCAGGATGATTTCAGCATCCGGCAGCACCTGGCAGTCCTGGCAACCTCCAAAGCCGGAGGTCCTTGTAGGGGAAGTAAAACAACTCACCAACTTGAAGCTCCTTTTGGGTCCCATACTAAGCATCATTTACAGTGACGCGGCAGGGATGTCATTTGTAGTTGACCCAGATGTGTATACCATCGTTTCAACCAACGAAGAACTAGGAATATTGGGCGATAGCGTGAATTTATACTGACCACCAGACACACAAATCTCTTCCACAGGCATACCGTCACTTTTATATCTGAGGTTCATCTTATGTATTCTTTAATATGCATATATACTTATATAGTGCACATATACTATATCCACAGTATGATTCATTTTACACCCCCACGATTCATTGTCTTGGTCCTCAAAATACACCCTAAAAATGGTTGTGTTTACCCCACAATGATGTGTGCTTTTGCAAAATTGCATAGGTACAAGGTGATGCCGGTAGTGGATAACTAGATGCTTTGTTTTAGATAGATCTACAGTTGATAGGGTTTATAAACCAACATTCATTTCACTCTGGCTGGCACCACCTTAAAGAAAACAATAGTGTGCAATGTTGCCATAGATAAATGGTAGTATGACCCTCTCAATACTCCAACAACTCATCATCAACTGACACTGGTTTTGATAATGTTCATTTGTATAGTTGGTTACCTACGTGGGGTTTTTCAATGGGTATCTGTAGTAAATGATGTTTACGATCCAACTAAAATCCCGTTCGGGGGCACAACCTTGACGAACAGAGTTTACACCAAATGTTTCATGTTTTTACCCAAATATTGTTTAAAGGAACTGAGGGTATACTGAGGGTTCAGAGCTGACCCAAAAGTTTGATTATCCAAACAGTGGATAGACCTTGATCAAATGGCTATGAATCAAAACCCTAGCACCGGGATGGTACCCTAAAATCGCTAGCTCATGGATGTTTATTCCCACAGTCATATGGTAATTTCATAGGTTTTGACCCATTCCTAAATGTATACAAAAAGATGGTTTCTCTATTAAACATGCTGATTTTCCATATTTGTTTCTATGCTCACCCGATGTTGTTAGCTAAAAACAAAGAGCTACACACAATAAATCAATGGATTGGTGAATGGGAAAATCTAACCCGGAACCCCCTATATTTCATGGGAAAATCCATGGTCTCCGGTTAAGATTTTCCCATAAGTCAATCCAGTGATTCCATTAAATCCCACTAAATCCCCATTTGTTGATGGTTAATCCCATTAAATCCCTTAAACCAATCCAATGAACCAAAGGACCCCCGTGGAACCCACCTCCAAGACCGACTTGGTGCTGCCCGGTTCAGCTCCAATGTTGTACGCCTAGTGGGAGCTCGGGCGCTTTTTTTGAGCGGTGACCTGCTTGGGTCAGCACGTTGGTCTATGGATGAATCAACATATATAGATGATATGTAAATATATATATATATATATACATTAATTAATAGTCATTAATCTGGGTAAATTATAATAATTCACTAATTTGAATTAAGGCCATTTGGGGATGATTCCCTATACTAACCATATATTCCAGTGAGGTCACAGTGAGNATAATAATTCACTAATTTGAATTAAGGCCATTTGGGGATGATTCCCTATACTAACCATATATTCCAGTGAGGTCACAGTGAGGTCGTTATAATTTACCTTTTCCTCGCGATGAGGGGTCCGAGCGACAACCCGAGGGCGAACGATCGGCCTTTGCCGAAGTAAGATCTGCCAAAAAGAGTGAAAAAGATCTCCATTAGTTGAAACGAAGTTGACCCTGACGATTTCCAGAGGTTCATCGTTGTGCGGAGTATCGGAAAACACAGACCATGGATCGGGTGGTCCATGGCTGTGTCAATTCACGTTCAATGTCATGTGCTACCTGTGCTCACACCTCAACTGGCAAGGCCGGCAGTGCTGCAAATGCTGGCCCTTTGTTGGTGCTGAGGTAAGAATACAAGGCATCGGCAACTTGACATTGGCAGGGTATCTGCAGCCGCTGGAAAAAANGGCAGTGCTGCAAATGCTGGCCCTTTGTTGGTGCTGAGGTAAGAATACAAGGCATCGGCAACTTGACATTGGCAGGGTATCTGCAGCCGCTGGAAAAAACCGCTAGAAAACACACTGGCACCCTGTGTGTACAAACTTTTGACAAGGCCCCGTGCATCTGGTCGCATAGGAGCAGGATCTTGCAAATCATTCACTTGCTTGCATGCAATGCTGAACAAATTGGCCCATTCGCTCAACTTCACTCCATAGGCCGCAAGCTCAGCCTCTGATTTCAACNTGCAATGCTGAACAAATTGGCCCATTCGCTCAACTTCACTCCATAGGCCGCAAGCTCAGCCTCTGATTTCAACACTACCAAGCGTTCAACCCCACCATGTGTGGGTCTCTTAACCGGCAAAAAACATCGGGCAAAAAAGGTGAATGAAAGGACCAACTCAATCCACGTAGTTCCCAAGGCTTGGTCGCCAGTTATCTGTTCATCTTGCGGCCATCGCAGCTGTCGCATCCATGAATCAATGAGCTTAGCTACAGTGAGTCCCCAAGAACAGGAAGAAAGCTCATTCATGTTGGCAGTGGGCGGTGACCAAAAAACGGTGAGTGTGTACTGTTTCAGTCGATCTGTGATCTGCTGTCGCTGGCTGGTGATATGTCCATGTTGTTGCACCTGATGCTGTGCAAGTTCCTTAGTGGCTGCATGGCGGTTCCGTACAGCCAAGTGATAGCTGTAGAGCTGTGTCAAGTGATNGCAAGTTCCTTAGTGGCTGCATGGCGGTTCCGTACAGCCAAGTGATAGCTGTAGAGCTGTGTCAAGTGATGTCGCTGTTCCAAAACATCCTGGTGAAGGGTTTGAAAGTCTGTAGCAAGCATGGGATACAAATATTGACAGGCAGTGATGGCCGTGTCATTAGCCTTTTTGTTTCCCAAACAGTGGTAAAGGTCAATCCATGAAAGTCCAGCTACATCTTCGGAGTGTGCACGTACTTTGTGAAAACTGCGCTGTCCTACATGAATTGCANAATCCATGAAAGTCCAGCTACATCTTCGGAGTGTGCACGTACTTTGTGAAAACTGCGCTGTCCTACATGAATTGCAACCCAGAGTTTAAACACTAAGTCCAAATGGTCAAGGTCATGAAGCATACCAAAGGATGTTGCCTGCTGGCATCTGCGTATCACATACAGCGTGACTGCTGAGTCAGTGTATATTNACTAAGTCCAAATGGTCAAGGTCATGAAGCATACCAAAGGATGTTGCCTGCTGGCATCTGCGTATCACATACAGCGTGACTGCTGAGTCAGTGTATATTTCCGTATTGAAGAAACGTTCACAAAGGTATGTAACCGCCGCAAGTTCAGCTCTGTGAATCTGTTGAATACCACAAGTACGACAAGAGTTAAGAAACTGCAGTGTGGGAGGCATGATTTTACTGGCACTATACTGCTTGGCAAGTTGAACTCTTTCCTGGTCANGTTAAGAAACTGCAGTGTGGGAGGCATGATTTTACTGGCACTATACTGCTTGGCAAGTTGAACTCTTTCCTGGTCATCAGCCGCAAGATCAACAATCATTGAGTAGGCGCTGTAGCGTGTGGTGATGGATGCCGGGTGCAAACATGAACCATCAGTGTAAAAGCGAAGGATATGTCCAGTCATGTCCAGCTTGTGCAACACGCTATACATCTGAGCACCNACATCTGGCGTTGGCTGTTGAAAGTGGCTATGGTGTATCCATTCCAGCTGTTCATGTTGGTGGATGACAGGCAATTCATACCACTCAACCCCTTGTTCATTCATCCAATCAAAGGTGGCTTGAAATTGAGAACGCAAGTCACTGTAAGCTGGACACTCCATGACCCTATGAAAACGTGTGTCCTGGCTGTGGCAGTGATGGCACGCATCAGTGGCTGTCGGGTCCCAACTGGCTTGTTGAGCCCCACACTGAAAAGCTCCGGCGATTTCATTTATCAAGAATTTTTGGTCTTTGGCTGGAAAAGTGGACAAAACAGCAGTGGTATCAACTTTACTAATGGGGGGGAGGCCCTTGGTACCTTTCCTATCACAAAAATTCAAAAGAAGGTGTTGTTCCCATTCAGTCTGGATGAGCTTTTTCCAGGTGGATCGACTAGTGAACATTAAGTGATGGGATTGGTGGGCCGTGACCCGGACCCAACCTGTCGCATTCATCTGCCACCCTAGCTTGTGCATATAGTATTTCAGGCTACTGGCAGGACCATGGCAATGGTGTGCCTGTCCGTCATGTGCCGAAACAATTTGCAAAAACTGGTGGACGGTTGCTGCTGGGGCTCGGTGCAGGAAACGGTGAGCCATGCAAAATGCATTTTGGATAAGAATGACCTGTGGATCAGCGACCTTAGGCAAGGCTTGCAGCGCAATCGCTGAATTTCTGCTCACACTATATCCAAGTATCGCATTGGCAATGGCCGGCCGGAGCTGGTCGGCATGTTGACTTCCAATTGGCAGCAGTGCAGAGCCATAGAACACTTGTGGGTATATGCCCATATTCACCATATGGCTCTTGGCAGCAATGTCGTGTGGCATTTGCTGTAGACGCCGGAGGCGTGCAAAGGCTGTGTCCAGCCGCTCTCGAGTCTGGCCTAACTTAGGGGGACCCCTGTAGGTCATTTGTCCCCCGAGGTCTTGTACTGAAAGAAGCTGTAGGAGGGCAATGTCCCCAAGGTGTCTGCGAAGGATCCGCTGGATGGCGCTCAAATGTTTTGTCGTGTTCATCCAGAACCAGCTCTTGGTCCATTCGATGGTCATGGTGAACAGTTGGACATATGTAGAAGTAGTAGTCAATACAAGGTCATGTTGCAGGGGATTACAGACAAGCCAGCCCCAATTATCGGCATATGCTGTTACAAGTGGCATGGGATCTTGCTGAAAGGCATCAGTGGCAAGGGCGGTGACACTTGAAATCCAACCTGTCGAGAGAACCAACATGACTACGACTGAGAGGGGGTCTCCCTCAGGGCAGCCCCTGGACACAGTGGCAGGGGCACTAACTTGACAGTGAAGGGACCAGGAGCGATTGAGCACCTTGATGGATCCATACCATTGGCTGATGAGATTGGGTGGGAGCCCAATGGCTTGGAGAGCAATGGCGGTGTTGTCATGATCAATGCTATTAAAGCATTTGAGAATGTCAATGGATATGCCAGAAACATCTTGGCCAGCATGAGTGGCTTGTTCAATGGTCCATTGAAGGTCATAGCTGGCGTCATATGGTCCTTTCCTAGGGACAAAACCAGTGATACCATCCGGAAACAATGGAACCAAAAACCGCATTACATGGGTACTTTGCACTTTGGACCAAAGGCGGTAGCATTGGGCCAGTACGCTTATGGGGCGTATCCTACCAGCCGGGATAGGTCCAGTGTTTTTGGGGACAGGAACAGTCCTACACCACATGAACCAGGATGGAAATCCTGCTGTGTATGACATCATGACAAACATCAGGTCGCGGATGGCATCTACGGGGAGTGCTTGCAGTTCCCGGGCTGAGATGCGGTCAACTCCTCGTGCACTGTGGGGTTTAAGATCTTTAACAGCCTGGGTCCACAAGGCAAGGTCAGCAGGGCAGTCTGGGATATCTGCCTGCGGCATGTGGNCACTGTGGGGTTTAAGATCTTTAACAGCCTGGGTCCACAAGGCAAGGTCAGCAGGGCAGTCTGGGATATCTGCCTGCGGCATGTGGCGAAGGGCTTGAATCACCGCATGCCTGTCGGGACTATTAGGGTCCTTAGTCCAGATGGGAAGCCAAGTTGCGTCAAGGCTTTGGAAGATGTCATCAGGGGTGCAGAGAGTCTGCTGCTGTGTCACTGTGGCCTGCATTGGCCAGTCCACCTGCACCTGTGGTGTCACTGTCAAGGCGTGCGCATCTTGTTGCTTGATAGTACATGTGGTACCTGCAACTTCTACTTGGGCAGCGATGTCAAAGGATTCACAATTGTCTGCATACAAGATGAGGTCAGGACCTTGAGGAACCAAAATTGCCTCCCTAGTGATTTCCTGCTGCAGGGTCTGAAGTTCCTCCATGTGACGGCTGGTCATGGTTTGGAAGGCTTGCTTGTATCCTCCAAACTTCGCATCCAAATGTCGCTTGAAACTAAGTTTGCGCTGCCAGATGTTATAGTCATAATGGAGGGCTATATAAGTTTCATGTCTGACCATTTGAAGGATGGTGGTGGCAAGGTTCAAGGATGGCAAGTTCCATGGCAAGGGGCCTATTTCGGGGTGTGACATAGCCCATTTACCCTTCAATGGAAATTTGGGAAGTGTAGTAAGTGCAGCCCTCCATTCCTGGAGGAGGGATGGCGGTTGGGGATGTCCCTGCTGGCTCCGGCGTAGCCCACGGCATATGGAGTCCAGGCGCCGCACTTGTTTAACCTTTTTGCTGGTGGCAAAGCTATGGATTTCCATGTCGGGCTGGAATTCCCCATCTCGGGGTGGCTTAGTCAGTGGCCGGCCAGTCACTTTCTTGGGGCGAGCTTCCTGGCAACGGCCACGATATGCTTTGGGCAAACCCTTGGTGGACTCCAAGGGGATCTGGTCGATGCGTACCTGTGTCTGGCGATATGCTTTGTCAATTGCGCTTTCAAGGGTCAAACCCCAGGTTTCAAGATCATAGGGATGTCCCCATTTTGCAGTCACTGCTTTATAAGATTCCGTGTTTCACAGACCTAGTTAACCCAGGTCTACAAAAGTCTTGGGGTTTTTGAAGAAAAAGGAATCGGCCGAAACTTTGGGAATTTTTATGGAAAAGGTGACTAATTTATGGGTATCAAACCAAGGTTCATCAACTACTTGAATGTCCTGGAGCAATGGCATCATTCGAGAGCACAACAGTGCATTATCGGGGTGTGTCACTGCACGACAGGTGCATGGCATAGCTTGGTGATACCTAGCCTGGTACAATTGCTTAAGGTCCTTATAACCTCTGGCAAGAAGGTCATCCGCATTAGGGGTTTCAAAGGGATTACAATTGAAATCTCCAAGAATCATGGTGGGAAGATCAAGTTGGTCGGAGGCTTGGAGGATCTCCGCTAACGTTATAATTTACCTAGATTATATGTATTAATAGTCATTAATCAATGAATGGTTATTGACAATATAGTTGATATACCTCTAATGGCTTGTATATGCATGATTAATCAACTATATCTAGTCCGTAGTTGATGGTTTTGCTGATTTATGAAAGTTGCTTATACCCATGCAACTATTTCATGGCAAAAGATATGTGCATCATCTTCTAGTAATTTCTAAACCAACAGAAATCTATCGGGGACCACATTGCAGGGGATTTTTGAGAACAACCTGGTAGCTTGCACTGTGGCCGGAACATGCAATCCATGCGGATGAATTTGGGATCTGGAAGACGACTCTCCGGAAAGAACCAATGGATGTTACCCTCTGGTAAACTACCATAACTATTGAAAATCACCATTTTTTAATGGGAAAATGAACTGCAAATGGCAATTTTCAATAGCTATTTTACCAGAGGGTATATGATGTTATTCATTGAACACCGCACCCCCTCTCCTTCTCCGTGACCGAAAAACTCAAACCAACCGGGAGCCTCTCCAGGTTTTCCCTTGCGCAAGACCAAGTCAAAAGCCTGGAAGCAAATCGGTGAACTCTACATACGTTGGTGTTTTGATTTCTCAAAGACCAGCATACGGATCTATCTGAAAGTGGTGTATACCCCCCAAAAGGAACTTTGATAGGGAAAATGATGAGTCACCAATGGATTTAGATGTACCATATTTTCAGACAACCCCATATGATTCTGGAAAATGTTGTATGATTTGGGTACCAAATGATTACCCTCCAGTAATCAAACGTGGCAATTGGAAATCCCCAAACTAAATGGAGGTTTTAATGGGAAAATCATCCATAAGTAGTGGATTTTCCATTGCCACGTTTGATTAACGGAGGGTAATGCATCTTGGACTTTTGGATGGGTGTTATACCCTTCTTGCTGTTATGCAGGGGCTGAATCTGAGATGAAAATATGTGAGCCCTGGACCTGTTTGCTGGCGTAGGGGAAACCCAAACATTGGGTCCTAGTTGAACAAACCTTGGATGGACTATAAGTTCGATGTAGACGTGCTGCAAGTTTGAAAATTTCCAATTCAGTATCAATATCCATCAATTGTGTTTCTCACTGTATATGACGTCAATGTGACAAGTTCCTCTTTCCAACTAATGTTACGTGTCCCTGCTTTTGACCTCTCAGTGACTGCCAGTGATATGGGAAAAAGTTCACCAACGACAAGGGGTGTACCGTACCTTAACCCAAACCGTTCCGTACCGAACAAACAACACAAGCTTTCAAAAAACTCAAAACATCTCCAAACATCTCGGATCTACAGACCGACCTGGTGGTGTCAACCGGCAGCTTTATCATCCCAAAGACAACAGCTACTGGGAAGATCCCTTCCCTCAGGACCAGCCACTGATGTTAATTTATCCGTTTTGTTGGTGTATCCAAATTTTAACCGTCTGCTGTTATCCACCAGTTCCGCTCTTTTCAGTTGCTTCAGTTTTCCATTTTTTCTTAGTTACATCGACCTCCGCCTTCTTGTTGCAGAACTTTGGCAGTCGTTGAAGACAAGGCCCACTGTATCTTATTGAAAACAGTGACAACAGCATACTTGGGCATTCAATGTCACTTGGCTTCCCTTTGTGGACTTGAACTGGTTTTAGACATCTCTCCAGCCCAACAACTACCCTCAGATGCATGCCCCAGCCATCTAACCGATTTTCCATCCGACCGTTTCCGCTTCTTCTGCTTGGCCCGAATTACTCGCGGAGGCTCCTTGCCAAAAGCAGGTCGAAGCTGCGGTGTGGCATCGGCCGCAGCTCGCCAATTATTTTTTGGCGCTATGAAATTGGTGAGCACTTGGCTCACCTTGCACAGCCATCATCTCAAGTCC
The DNA here is from genome assembly GCA_003297045.1 of Symbiodinium sp. clade C Y103. Classification (NCBI taxonomy): domain Eukaryota; class Dinophyceae; order Suessiales; family Symbiodiniaceae; genus Cladocopium; species Cladocopium sp. clade C. Next base: position 32,265 of record BGPT01000025.1, on the reverse strand, counting down.
GCCGTTGTCAGAGCCAAATCGCCTGCACAAGGCTAGAATCTAGCAGCCATGTCTTGGGATATAACCGTTTTTTTTTCAGACCGATCACAAATTATTTTGTCCCAACTAGCACTTTTGCTGGTCAAATCGCCTTTTGGGTGGTTACCATGTGGCTATTCAAGATAGCCATGGAGAATGGCCCAATTATAGATGATAAACATGGTGATTTACCTATTAAAGATGGTGTTTTTTCATGGCTATGTTAAATAACCACAGGGTATATATTAAATTGTATGGTTCTACAAACAAGTTGGATATAGGTTGAAAGGATCAACCCCCAAGTCGTGGGGGGCCCCCTTGTGAACTGAGCCTCAAATCACAATCTTTCCTGCAAGACGCTCCCAAGTTTGATAGCTGGCTTGGACTCCCATTTCCCTACGCTTTATGGCAGTTATAGCTATAGTTCATGAGGGTTAAAGACCAGCAAACATAACTGGGTCACCAGTCACCTTGTAATTAAAGCAGATACAAAAAAATCCCTATGGTTTTCTTTCCTTGCCGGATCAATTCCCAGATCTCCCACAACTGCCGACTGCCGGTTGTGTAAGTTGGCTTGAACAAATAATGATGGGTGATCATATTTCAGAAGAAACACCAAAAAACAAGTTGTATACAGTAGTAAGCCCCATGTATGAATTAATACATCAACCATGATTTATCAGTTGTAGTCCAAATAGTCATATCTATCTTAAACCATCTGCTACACCTGCTGAATTAAACCAGCAAACATCTCTGATAAATCAACTCTGAATCGCAACTGTTGTTGGTAAAACCATGTAAAACCAAAGTGTTTGCCAATTTACTACAAAACCTATCTTCAACCATCACTCATCTTTAAAATCATATCTGCTTAAAACACCAATCAATCCATCGGCCGCCTCCGCAGCGTCTTCCACGAAGAGAAAGGACCTCCGGGCTTTGCCACCTGAACCGTTGGGGGTGCAGTTGGGGTTAGTCTTGTAGGTCGAACTATGGGATTGGAAGCTCCATGAGATGGGATACCTCGAACTGTGCCAATAATGAGGCCTGTGTTTGTTGCAATGTGCTATCTAAAACCTGATTTCTGAGATGCACCTGAAGATCTGGGAGATGAATGAAGGTCTAGGTCTACATGAGGAACTCAAAACTAATAATAAAACCACTGAGCAAAAAATGGTTAACACCATTTTTTTTTGACGGCTAGGAAGGTCCATATGGAGGTATGGAGGTTTAAGCAACACATCGGGATTTCTTGTGATTTCTCCACATATTCCAACCGACCATTCCAGGCCCCGCCTCCATGCAGTGGTAGCTCTTGCTTCCGCTGCAAACGATAGATGAACTTGGGAATCAACCTGCAGGCCATGATGATTTACCGGGCTTGCGATGGGAACATGGCCATGAGAAAAATGAGGGGGACATGATGATTTACCAGTGGATTTGGAGGTATGTTCCTATCTTATATAAACGAACTCAAATGATGAAGGCGGAAGTCAATGCCTGACTTCATCAAGCTGGATCTTCCGACTTTTACGAAGTGATATATAGTGTCATGTTCAAACCCTTCTGCCATTACATTAGTTGGGTTGGTCTGAAAATAGTATACCTCGAAATCCATAGGTTAATCCGCATTATCCCCATTTTCCATGGCTATAATTTAATTCATAGGATTGGAAGTTCCTGATGGAATCCAGCCACCTTCAGCCATCGGCTCCCGAACTTTTTCGGTGGGATCAAAAAGAGTCTCTGTCGTGGATCCCACGAACACTTCACTCAATTAGATTGGATCTAAAACATGGTAATTTTACCAGTGTGTTTCGTTAATCATTTAGTATTTTTTAGATCAATAGGAATCTGTTACCAGGATCTAATTACCCTCTGGTAAATTGACAGTTTGACCCTGAACATCACCATTTTTTAATGGTTTCACTAATCTTTCAACCCCGATGAATGCCAGGGTCGAACTGTTCATTTACTGGAGGGTAATTTAAGATTTTCTCAGATTCAGAGCCTAGATTCATAGATTTTCTCCCAAATGAAACAAAGGTCAGCCAGATGTTCGCAGTGCAGAATAGTTTTTTAGTGTGATACAAGGTGGTGTCCCCAATCCATGGCTCACTTGGTTCAAATACCTAATAAAAGTGTTGGATTCCTAGTGATGAAATTACCATCACTAGATGGGATGTGATGGGGTAGTATTTGAAGCAACAAACAGAATACGTCAGATCACTGAAATCCACTCAGCAGTTGGTTCATCCATATTTTACCCTCTGGTAAACTAACATAGCTATTGAAAATTGCCATTTAATTTGTTGATTTTCCCCCCAAAAAAAATGTGATTTCCCATAGTTATGTTAGTTTACCAAAGGGTAATCGTCAAGTCTAAATATGTTTCTTCATTAAATCCAAGCTATGGCTATAGATCCCCCTATCAATCCAGCTGGTTGACACAACTTTGCTGGTTGAAATTCTCCCTCCCCCAGTTTGAATTCGTTTTTTTGGGCTATACCCATCTATACCCTATTTTCAATCACACCCATATATAAATCCTCTTTTGACTCGGTATCCCATAAGAATATCCATCACATTCTGTTGGTTCCAATAGGCTATACCATCCCTATACCCATCCCGTGCCGATGGCCCGATCGGGGTCCCCCGCTTCTCTGGAAACTGCCGCGGGCCGTAGATGTTATTGGGCCGAACCACCACAATGGGCAGCTGCCGGCCGAAGGATTCCATCTCAGCACATGGGGAAAAGCTGGAGCAAAATCGGGGTTCGGCACAGATTTTCCAAATAAACATGGGGTTTACAGTTTATATAGTCTATATAATATATAATATATATATATATATATTCAACATACTAGTATCTGGGAAACATACTAGTATTTATACAAGAGACTATATACACCATGTTGAACTATAGTCAATAAAGATTGGGATATAATATACCTTAACCATAACAGTTGATCCATGTTGAACCAAGGAACATGGTGATCTAGCGACTGTATTTGCATGTTTTCCCCCAGTTTGGGGGGTTCAACAACACCGAATGTAACAAAAAATCAGGTTGGTCGACAAAATAACTACAATGTGGGGCCCCAAGATAGCTAAGTTGATTTATAACTCCAATAACTATGGTATATTATGGTATATAGATGTATATAGTTGATATAACTATAGTTAATGGGGGTTATAAACCAACCTATAACTGGGGGGCCCCACCTTGTAGTTGTCAAATGTGTATAGGTTGATATTGTAGTCCATCAACATTTATAGATCACTACAAACATATAGATCACTAGAAACAATGCCCAAACCAGCCTAAATTTAGCATCCAAACATTGAAACATTTGGACCAAGATATGACTGATGAATACTGATGACTCATGACATTCATATTTTGGAATGAAATTGGATGACGGCTCAGACTTGCAAGTGCTGGTGTCAGGCCCAACACCGGTTTCATTTGGGCCAGTCAATTCATCAGTCCTTCAGCATCAAAATGGTAATTGGCACTTGTCCATATGTTTAAACCTGGCTGGCACATCAATGACCCGCCGAAAGACCTTGAACTGCGCTTGCTCGCGCTGGATGTGCTCCATGCGCTGGTTGATGCGATCGGCCAGGCAGCTTCAAAGCTTTAGAGTTGGAAGCAGGCAGAATCTTGCCGAAGTTCTTTCTTGTATTCTGCTGACATGTCCAGCCGCAAACGCACTGCCATGTGCAAAGGAAGGCCAAGCAATGCTTCGTAGTAGGCGTTCGATTGAAAATGGTGAATGCATCCACCTTCCTGAATCAGCCTGTCTGATGAAAGCAATGCTTTCAAATAGTCAGTGCCAAGTCCTCCGCCTCTGTGGTAGTAGATGATTTTAACACAAGGCCGTGCCCTCCCCCAGTGATGCTTGTTTGGGGATCATAAAACATAGTTCGACATATCTACCATAAACCCAATGCCAAGTTGTTGGAGTTTCTGTTGACACTGTGACTTCTTTAGATCAAATTTGCAGTCGCCTCCCGGAATTCAACAGCTTGCTATGTCCAAAATGTGAGCAGCTACTTGAATGATCAAGGACGTTTGCCAGGAAACAGGGGGAGATTCAACCCCTTCTTTTTGTATCATAGGAGCCATACCCTCTGGTAAACTAACATAGCTATTGAAAATGGCCATTTCGTGGATTTTCCCATTAAAAATTGTGATTTTCCATAGTTATGTAACAGGTTACTGGGGGGTAGAAGCCACAGCATTGACACTCACTGAGTTGGACACATATCCCCGCACCACACATTCAGCCGCTGCCTGATCAGGATGACCATGGATGGATCCAGCCCAGTCGCTCATGTCTTTGGTCGTCAAGAACGAAACAACTTGGAATTCGACCAGTTCAGAAGTTCTAGAAAAATCTCCACTATTCACTTAAATGTATTTGAATTATTTGAGATCTCAACCATGATACACTTCGTGTGTAAATTATAGCCAGATCTACCTCTCCGTCGTTTCCAGAATCGGATCCCAATTAGCCTGAGAAGCGATACAGGAAAGGAATCCCTAGACCCTGTGTTTCTTCCCAAAACAGGCAGTGTTTTACCCCATGATTTGGATACATTTACATATTTACCGGGATTGATGAGGGTCTAGGTACTAATTTGATTGTGTTCACGGATTCACTTGTAAGTACTGTGGTTTGTAGTTGATTGCAGTATGTGTCCTGCACGGATACTTGACTTCTCAGTAGTTGTTCACCTCTTTTTTGCAGAAAGGAGCAACGGTTATAAGGGAAAAACATGCTTGAAACATGTATAGAAAGTGACCATCATCAGCAATACGACCTAAAACACTTGAGTTTTATCATGATTGTGTCGATTCTTCAAGTGGAAGGTCAAATGGAAACTATTTTTTAGATCTTTAGGGTCAAGATGTGTAAAACCAACGCCAAGCAATCCAACATGGTTTGTCCAACCCAATTTTTCTTAGTCATATTGGGGATGCTCTAGCAACCCCAAAAAAAAGAGGTGGAGCCCCTTAATATTCCTCCATAAGATATGGCATTACTAATCCCTTGTTCTTCCTTAAAACATCCCAATCTACAGGTTGAGCAAAGGTCCTACTTTGGTGCCACTTCCACAGCTTAAGATTCGCCTATCAGCCACCTACTTTCGCTTAGCCCACATGCATGTGGCACTTCCTTTGCAGCAATTAATCTCGTATTCTCAATGATTTTCCGGTGTCCCATTGATACATGGAAATAAACCATACCCATCTACAATGCGTAATCCATGAATATGCCAGGTTTACGTTTTTATTGTTTATTGATATCCCAGTACTACATGCGGATGGTTTCTATCATTCATCAATTGACCAAGCATATAGTTTATCCACTAATCTAAGTTATATCCCCACATGTTTGACGGTTAAACCACTATAAACCACTGGTAAATCCCCATCAGATACCCAACAGGGGCGCCTTGCAGCCTGCCCATATCCCACTCATGTCCAATTCATCTATAGTAACCCGGTATTCCACAAAGCATCCCCAAGTGCTTTCAATGTTGGCGTCTGTCATACCTTGGGACTGGGTGGTTAACAGGATTTTCCATATTGGACCGTGATCATCTCGAATGTATCGGATAGTATCAGCCCATATATACTCATCAATAAACCGTCATTTATCCAATGTATCCCCATATTTTGGATGATATCTACTACAAATGCGTAGAACACTAGTACAACGTCTATAAATTATATCATTCATGTCATTATATACAATTAAGTTCATAGTTTTTCCCCATTATATCCCCACGAAAATCTCCAACATTGTGGTTAAATAACCCAAGGGTAAACCCCAATGATGTTTGTTGGTTTATGTTGCCCCAACCTACTAGTTCGATATATGAAGCTTTCCTATGTCATGGGGGGTATCCCCTTGCATCATCCAAGTCATGGCTGACCCTTTTAGCATCTTTTAGCATTGAAAGCCATGGTGACTTGGGGATCCCCAATGACTTAAGAAACCCCCCATGATATCCCAGAATATTCATTGGATTGGTTTAAGGGACAATTGAAACCCGGAACCCCCTTTTTTTTTCATGGGAAAATCCATGGTTTCCGGTTTTCAGATTTTCCCTTCAATCCAATGAAATATACTAAATCATCATCCATTATCCCATCATTTTCCTATCATTCTCCATGTGGCTATGAGTCAAAACCCTGGTACCTTCTGTTCACCCCAAGTCATAGCTGGGATTGATGGATGTTCATCCCAATTAACATTGATAATAAGAGGTTTTGACCCATCTTCATACCATAAACCCAACAGTTTTCTCCATGAGCCCATCTCCATCCGGTCCGCCTTAGAGGCGCTGTATGGATTCCCTGGACGGAAGGGATCCGTCTCCGCGAAGCGCGTGGCGCCGCCGACCTCGGCCGATGGCTGGGACTTCAGCAGGGGAACTGCCGAGGGCAGCGGTTGAAATCCGTTGGAATCCGTTGGAATATGGATAGATTTTGATAGATTTGTGACCTCAACTGGAGTGAAAAGAGTACAGCAAGAAATCATTACATCATGAGATATCATGATAAACAATGAGAAAGAAGGTAGGGATCGAGTCGAGAACACAATGATTCAATCAACATATTGAGGTGATCAGGACTGGTTGAAGACAAGAATGGGAATCTGAAATATGTAGGGATCCGTTACATGAGCCACTTGAAATCAGTTGCGTTTCAGTTCAGTTTACCCGAAAAAGTACCTCTAGAAATTGGCGAAAACAACAACCACTTGGGACAAACATCCTTTTTGGAACGTTCGTGGGGATGGGTCAAAACGTGCCAAAACCTATTACTACCATATTTTGCGGGAATAACCATCCATAAATCATCTATTTTGACCCAGCTCAAAACGGTGGCCTTTTTCCAGACCACCAGTGGCAGTCCACCCAAACCTTGGATTCTAGACTAACCTGGATGTAACAAATAGGCTCATCAAACAGCTTCTTGTCCCCATCTGAACGGTTAAGTTTGCTTTGATCCTCATTCACCCCATAAAACAATGGGTTCAACGTATACTGAAATTGTGGGAAAACACGCTGTTTTATGTGGGAACAAAGCTTGAGGGTATATGGTCAACACATCGAACATCATCGAACTTGATCGATCTGAGCTTCATGCATTCTCACCATAGACTTCATCGGTGCCTCGACGATGAAGGCGGTGGTGAAATGGAACGAAGAGTTGTGCTGTTCCAAGTGAGGAATATATAGCCACAATATGCCACAATTGTAGGGGTTCTGTCCCAACTCATCCGGGTGTCAAGTTATATGATTATAGACCCATCAATAACCACAATTGCATCCTCAAGCATGCATTACTAATCTCATTACATGCGGCATGTTTCTTCTAAGGACATGGATGCAACCATTTTTCATCAACAGGTTCATCTTGACAGAATGAAATGATGGAGTTCCCCTGATAAGTCTTTGTGAAGTAAAGTTGAGCCTTCAACAAAGCTGAGCCTTCAAAAGCTAGAGCGGTATTTGTTGATGCATCCATGTGGGTAATCCTGCGCGAATGCCAGCACCAGCACCAAATCAACAATCACCTTCGGAAAAATGCGGTACAGGGTTCCCTTCGGTGTACGGTTTCCCGTCATTTCCCCCGAATTTTTTCTGTGTTTTTTCGGTGTTCTCCATCTATTTTCAGGAATCAAGAAGTGGGGACGTGGCAACTGACAACGGAACAACTCCATAATGTTGGGAAAACAATAAGAAATCATTCCCAATTTCACCATAAATAGGTGGTATAAACCATTCCCAAATGGCTGGTTTATGGCATTGTTCTACCCACATTATTTTTTTTGTATCCAACGTGGGGATTTCCAAGCCAACCATGTTTGAATACAAGAGGATAACCATCAACTGTTGTTTGTTGCTACTGCTCAGCTGCCACAAAATCACGCTTTTGTCAGTCTGTTGAGATGGCAAACCCAGCCCACTGCAGGAAATCAAAGTTATTAAAAAAAAACCTTGTGATTCTTCAGACTCCATGGCATCATCAAATGCAAAGTGTCTGTTCAATTTTGTTCACCCATGGCGGTGTACAAGGCGGTGCCCCCTAGTTATAACTTGGTCTTTAAGCCCTATCTAGCGATAGTTACGACATGTTAGAACTGCCAAAAACCCACAAGGTGCTCCCCCCCCAGTTGTAAGTTTGTTGATAAACCAGAGTGACTGTGTCCATATATCTAGCACAAACCCGGGCCCCGGATATCTGGGAGTTACGTCAACCAACGCCAACAAGGAACTGGGGCAGCTTGGGATTACTGGTTCCAGTAATCCACATCTAATCCCAATGAATCTTCATGAAAATCCCAACTAATCCCACTTAAAACACCTGTCAGAATCACCATGAACTACGGTAATGGTCATTGTCTTGGTTAATAACGGTTAATAATATGGTTACTATATAATGGTAAATAGCGGCTAATGATAATATTGTGCTTATGAATCCAAATATATTTGTTTGAGAAGGTACTTGACCCCTCCAACTCATAGCCCAAATGCTTCTTAAAAATGTAAACTCATCTCGGATCCATAGGGAGTGGTGAATGGTCCTTCAACAACATATTTTAGCTTTGTCTAAAAATATGGTACCTCAAAATCCAACGCTGAACTATGAACTATCATTTTCCCGAAACAAAATAACAATTTCATGGGTATACACACCATTTGGGGGTTTCCTAAAATGGGGGTACCCAAAAATGGATGGTTTATAATGGAAAATCCTATCAAAATGGATGATTTAGGGGTACCCCTATTTTAGGAAACCTCCATTTCCAGACAAACCCACTTTGCTGCCTTGCGCAACTCACCTGGAACCTCCGGGGTTCACCGTTCCAACCAGCCCCAGCGGGTTCCAAGGGTTCCAACCAAGGCCCGGGCTGACGTGTAGGAAGCGCCGAACGCCCAGTTCCAGGGATGCCTGCCAGGCTGGCTGAGTAAATCTCCCGCAGTTTTTTTAGCCACCAGTTCCCCTCTGATTATTGAACATAGCTATGGACAATGGCTGATTTTCTGGATGATTTTCGATAGAAACCTTCATTTAGTGAATTTTGAATAGCTATATGTTCAATAATCAGCGGGCAGAACTGGTGATGTTTATGGCTATTTGGGGGGTTTCTTAAGTCATGGGGCATCCTCAAGTCGGTATAGGTTTCATACTGAAATTGTGTAATTTTGGATGATTTGGGGTTACCTCCATTTTAGGAAACCTGCATTTCTACGGTGTTATCATTCCATTTTCATGGGGTGACTTTCTGACTTATACCATTGGAAGAATGGAGGTACCATTCTGTACCCCAACAATGGAAGGGGCCCCTAAAGAAATAGGGAAATAATACCCTCATCTGTAATGGAGGTATCCTAATACTTTAATATGAAAATAGGATTTCTATGGGATATAGGGTGGGTGCCTCCAAAACGGAATCGCTAAGTTGGTGCCATCCATAACTCCAATAACCCTTGGGGCACCACCCTCGTAGTGGGACTGTGGCTTTGGATGGTGCGAGACAGTGCCCACGGTCATAAGTTGCTTTACCCCCACTTGCCTTCTGAACATTGAACCTGGCAATGACAACCGATATAAGTTTGTCTGAAAATAGGGTCTACCGTGAATTATAGCCATTTAATGGGGATAATGAGGATTAACCAATGGATCTAGAGGTACACTATTTTCAGACAATTCCGATATTGGTATACCATCAACAAGTAAATCTTGAAATTTGTGATATTCCAGCAGGTTTGATTAGAGAAAGGTACGCATCATAGAACCACGACCAAGCTTGGATTCACATTTTTGAGACTGACTGTTGGGCTCCCTATTTGGGTATGGGTCAAAATTAGGTACCCCAATAATTGGATGGTTAATACTAAAAATAGACTCAAATCTGTGGTTCCCCAGGTCTTTTATTTTGACCCATAATCAGTACCACAAGTGGGTTCAGGTTAGTTCTCTCCAGTTCTAACTGGACCCCAACTTTCCCTACTTCAAACAAGGGTTAGTTCCTAACCCACTTTGAATCACTGGAGTGAACCACCAACTACCAAGACAATGCTTGCGGTTTGCAGTGTCACCCCATCCAGTTTGAATCTTTTTCCGCTGCTTTGAATCACCATAATTGGCGAGTTTAAGGCTGGAGCACAGATCGTATGATCTGCGCTCCAGCTTGCAACTCGTCAATGCCCACGCGTTAATTCAAGTAGAAACCACGTGATTTCACCTCACTCAGAGTGGTTCTAAGCCAATTACTTACCATTTTCTGCTGGTCAATATGCAGACAAATGGCAGATTAAATCATCAATTTCCGTTGGTTTTATTCATTTGAATCCCTACAGATTCGTTGGTTAGATCATGTTGTGAATATTATGGTTGCTTCCAAGATCAATCAAAAGCCTCTGGGTCCCGATTCAGCTTGTGGAAAGTTCCAGAGTCAACAACTGGAGGTGTGTCTAAAAATGGCTCTTACCTGCATTTTGTGTGGTTGGGTTAAATCAATGAATCCATTCCCATCAAGCGGTACTGTTCTTTCACTTTCTTTTCCAATGGTATTCCTATCATACCCCGGGCTATTTCTGGTAGATCCACCGTAAAAAAAAAAAATGTAAACTGAAACCAGTATTACCCTGGATGGTTCAGCATATGGTATACTGGTGGTGATTGGAAAATCAAACAGAGCTAAACAACGATGTACAACAATAGTTGGATATGTACCATAGTCAGAAACAATGTGAAAAGATGTGAAATACATGGTCTATTTTGCACAAATTCACACACTTCCTATAAAAAAAATGATGGTAAAAAGTCTTTTCTATCCATTTCTCATAGTTTTCCATCACCCATGGCAACCACGGCAAGCAACAGCGACTGCCGCCTGCAACAACACCGCTGTGCCAAGCACATTGACCTGGACGAGTGACAGAGTGCAGAATCAATGGGAAATTCCTCTCTACAATGTGGGGCCCCCGTTCGATAGCTAAGTTGATTTATAACTCCAATAACTATGGTATATTATGGTATATAGTTGATATAACTATAGTTAATGGGGGTTATAAACCAACCTATAACTAGGGGGCCCCACCTATGAGGCTCGAAGGAATGATGGGAATATCTACCAGCGACGTCCGTTGGCCCAACTAGGGCCGAAGCAGCGCAATGAATGATGTAACTTGGAGAAGTTCACCGGTTCACCGTCATTCACCATCATTATATAGTGAACTGCATATAACTATGGTTAATGATTGTTATATATATTATAACAATCATTAACCATAGTTATATGCAGTTCACCATCATCAACCACAATTATAGACCCTATTTCCCAGCCTATGGAAGGCGGTTTCACAAAATGTCCGGGGTCGGTCCGTACGTTTGGCCTCAGCTTTATTTGGACGACATTGGATGACGATAGTGTTTGGGTGGGGGGTTGTTCAACAGATAAAATCATTACTGACCGCATCGTCTATGAATAGGGTTTCCTGTTTCCTAAAGGGGGGAATCACCCCAAAATCATCTATTCTAATGGGATTTTCCATGAAATAAACCATCCATTTGTCAAATTTGTTTAAAGTCATATCACCCTAGTCCGAGGCGCACCCGAAAAACGCTCAATCCGAAGCAGGCCTCGCTAAACTTCAAAGGCACCACGAAGGAACGGTCCACATGCGTTTGCGCCTTAGAGACGACGAGAAAGCTCGGGAGATGCGGAGATGACGTACCAAAGGGGTACCAACAAAATGTAGATTTTACCAACAGAAATGGAGATTGAACTTACAAAAAGACACAAAAAGGGTTATTTCATCAGTAAAAATCATGGTTGAAGATGGTAGAAGCAGCAAAACTTGTGATTTAACCAGCAACACTATGGTTTAAGGAACTAACATGGTGATTTAACTTTCAGAAACACTGATTTAGCCAACAAAAACAATGGTTTTTGAGCAACAGAACTGGTAATGACCACAATACGAAATACCCCCCCTGTTCTCCCATGTAATGCACCCACAGACTTGGTCCTTTTCTTAAGGTAAGGTGCACCAGGCGGATAGTTTTCTGTGTGCTTTTTAACTTCACTAATATGGCAAACAAACAGGATTTAATACGAACAAACAGTTGTGATCGATAGTTGATTTTATGACAAATCATTCTGTTTATGGCTAAATATATGGGTCGATGTAACTATACTTATATGGATGGGCTTATAAACTAAGTTACAACTAGGGACCTATCTAAATCCCCCTATTACTGGATTGGTGACCATCCCTCAATATGGGTATAGCCATCCCAAAATAGATCGAGTAGTTCGAATCCTGGAAATATGAAGTAAATCTTATCGAAGTTACATCCTCTATCTTTCCGGGGGGTCCTAATGTATGATAAAAAAATGTTTTTTAGGATGTTACTTTGATATTAAATGTCCATCTATAGATGTTATATGGGTTCCCTTCTGTGGGGGTTCATCTATAACTTTTGAAATAACCCATGTATGGTATCCCAATTCAGCCGAAGGCATTTCTTCACCCATGGCCAGCTGCTTGGCAGCATCTGAAGGCCCCTACTGCGAAGTGCATGACCGTGTCAAGCTGATGAGAGACCTTGGCAGTCCCCGCGGCACCAGGAAAACAAACGGGTCTTTTTTGTAGTATTTTTTAGAGGATTTATAGAGATATATTTCAGATTTATAAAGATATATTTCGGATTTGTAGAAACTTGGAGAGGTATTATGCGACAAATATAGCAAACATTGCTGCTTGGTGGTGCAGCTGGGGTTACAAATGGCTTTAACCATGGTGATACCCTCCATAGTTATCCATAGTTGGGATATGGGAATATATGGTTATAATTGGTTATATGTGTGCTTATAATTTGTAACAGGGTGCAATTGGAACTGTACCCCCAAAATATGTATATGGATTGAAATAAGGCAATGATTCGGGTTATGATGGATCACTTTTTCTACGTACAATAACATCTTACGAAGTGGTGTCCAGCAGTTTGCTGAGTTGGTATTGCAAAAACAGACTAACCTTAATTAGGCTCATGATTTTTTATGATGGATCGTAAGATATAGCAAGATATAGCAAATACATCCAAAGTTCGATGGCTTTGGAGACCAACTGATAAGTGAGTGGAACCTTTGAAGAGATAGGATCGCCATCAGTTGGGATACAACCATGACCACAGAGGTGAAATCAGACCCTGCAACCACTATGGGTTCGAGTTCTGCCCAGTGGATCCTAGAGAAAAGGGCCCCACAGTTGATGTATGTTTGTTGGTTTCTCACAGTTACCCTCTGGTAAACTAACATAGCTATTGAAAATGACCATTTATAGTGGATTTTGCCATTTAAAATTGTGATTTTCCATAGTTATGTTAGTTTACCAGAGGGTAATAACCCCATCTGACCATTGATCGACCCACCACAAATCCTAGTTTTTGTAATTGTAAAACGTCGTGCAGCAACTTAGGTAACTATGGGGCCCCTTCTTGTCACAGGAGTGGTGATCAAGGATGGAAAAAGACACCATAAGAAACCAATAAGAAGTAAGGAATATATATAGCTTGTTCCATGCCGTGACTCTAAAACGAGTTCAGAATATGATATGAACACGCTTTCACATGGTCGCAAGAGAGGCTGTGCCTAAGCAGGGTGTTCATGACCTCAAGTTCGGTGGCAGTGTGGGGCGCGCATGGCCTCTGCCTCTGGCCAGATGTTGTGCCACTTGCGGCCGGCACGTCGTCAGGATTGCACCAATAGTTGTCTAGCCGCGCCTCGAAGCAGTTGATTTTCTTCCCCATCAGGTGAAACTCCTGGTTCATGTCCTGCGCCACGTCCAGGAGCTGTGCCTTGGTTTGCCGCCCAAACGGTGTCTGGCCTTGCCCGCGCACTGGCATGAAGGGCGCCTGTTGGTTAGCCGGTGCGCCCGGTGGCCGTGGGGGACCTCTGGCGTGGTGGGGCGGCGGTGGGGGACGTCCAGGAGCTTCCGTCCTGGAGTTGCCCTCAGCAGGCCTGAACCCCGTTAGTCGGGCTGCCGTCATGTGGTGGCCACGGAACGCCGTCCTCTGGCAATGAAGATCTGCTTCAACCAGACAAGATTCCATGAAAAATCCCAATTTTATCCCAGTGATATCCCCATAAACCACTACTGTTGCTTGAATCCATATCTTTGGTGGTTAAAAATGGTTAAAGCAGGTTTCCTTTGGACCCATGGATCCCTTACTGCAGCTTCTCCCAGACCCCCCCCTCCATCCAACCCCGAGCTTCCCAACCAACGTCTCCCTGACGGTTTTCTCACACCTCGCTGCGACAGGATGAGACGTCGGGAGTTGCTGGCTGGTCCAATGTGGGTGAATCCAAGATAGCTACAATGTGGGGCCCCCGTTCGATAGCTAAGTTGAGTTATAACTCCAATTTCACTATGGTATATTATGGTATATAGTTGATATAATTAACTATAGTTTTCATGGGGGTTATAACTTGGTGAAACTGCAATAAATCTTGGGTTGATTTGGGGGATATATCGAACTAGTTGGATGAAACTATGAACTTACATCACTAGGAACTAGCAATGTCCCACTTTGTACCATGTGGTGGCCCCCAGTTGTAAGTTGGCCTCAATGATCCCATCGGATATGTCCTGCTCTAAACCCTAATTACAACCTTTCAGACTTGTCTGCACAAGATTGAAAGGGATTCTCGTCCCCTTACATCCCAAGGGTTCACTAGCGGTATTTATAAAATCTAATTCATTTGGATTCCCATATTATGGGTTTGTTTGAAAATGGGGTAGATCCCCAATTATAGCCATTTTTAATAGGGAACAGGATCATTAACCATTGGGTTTAGGGATGTTTAGGGGTACCCTATTTTAAGACAAACCCACATATTTGGTGGGTGAAACGGCCCATTTTCTGCCCTCTAAATCTCCAGCTGATGATCATCCCATATTCGCATTCACATCGCCATTCTGGAGTGCCCTTCCCGGACAACCCATCTGCTATGACCAACAAACATTGGAGACAAGTAACACATCTGATTCCAAACCAGAATGGCTTGGCCTAAAAGATTGGGTACCCCCAAATCCATTGTTTGATCATGAACCAAATACTGTCTCATGAGCCCAAAAAAACGGGTATACACAAACCCCAATTGTTGTTCAACACCGGAAGCTCGTTTGAATGAACCGAATGCTTGCGTGCGCAAATGACGATCGTCGTTTCCAGTAGCTTAATGGCTTAACCATCCAAGAACTCAGGGCCACTATCGGGGAATCATTGGAGAAACCATGGGAGAAACCATGCGTCATTGGTGTGGTTTTTCCCCATCGCTTGTGCTCCGGGGAAGACATGTAATTTGAGAAATCATGTTTGTTTCTCTGAAAATATATGAAACCCAAAAGTCCCAGAGATTCTCATCATGTTTCATTGGATTGGTTGAAGGGAAAAATATCAACCACAACGCCTTATATTTGATGGGGAAAAAAACATGATTTCCTGAGGTTTTCCTGTATGTTTTCCCTTCAATCCAGTGAATGTTTCCCTGTTCTGAAGCGATGCCAAGTGGCATCACATCACCCTTCACGAAGACGAAGTTCGGCGCATCGCTCAAGGACTGCAGATTCGCCAGGTTGGAACCTGCTGGCTCTGCCAGGCTTTCCCTTGATGGGGGAAAAGTCATACAAGATAGTGCCCTCAGAGTGATGTTGGTTTGTTTATAAACCATAGATAACCATGGTAACTAATTAGTTCGATATATCTACCATATAACCAACAGCTATCGGAGTTTTAGGGCTGCCAACTAAGCTAACCATGAAACACCACCCTGGAGGATGACAATAGCATGAGACACTGGAATTCTTGTGGGGGAAACCAATCATTTTCTGGCCGAAGAGAGTCAGACTGTGAAACAATCTCATGGACCTGAACCTACTGTGGATGGTTGCGAAATCCTGCACCACCTTGAGTGGTTGAAACCCTATAAGTAATGGGATAAACCACCTATCAACTGGTTCAGGATTTCTTCCATCCACCGTATCAGTCGGAAATCTCTGTTGAAACTAACATCGTACAGAATCCAACAGCTCTTTTGTGCACAACACATCCTCATCATGTCGAATTCAAGAGCACCAGAAAATTCAGACGGACATCCACTGGCTTACCGGGCAAACAGGTCTATGAGAAAGTCACATCTTCCCTTTCAAAATCCAACCATGGAAATGTCATCCTTTATAGATGCTTTTCCTAACGTGTTTTTCTTACATACTGTCCACATGTTTTGTTGTTGTCCATGTATTTCACCACAAATCGCTGATTTTTATTTACTTCATGAAATTTTCCCATTGAGTTTTTGATGGGTTTTCCTGCTAGTCTCTATGGTTCCGTTGTGCTTTTTGATGCTCCATTCACTGGAGTGGTTTAAGGGAAAATTCACAGGAAACCTCTATATTTCATGGGGAAATCAATGGTTTCCTGTAAATTTTCCCAGCAACCAATCCATTGATCCATGATTTTATGATTGTCCTATGACTTTTCAAATCTGTTCCATGATTTCCCATCAGTCCCTGTGCCAGGCAAGATCACCCCGACCTTCCGACAAGTTGTCGAGGCAAACAAAGGTGACCTGGAAAGATGAACCGGGGATTCCCATGGTGCTGGTGCATTTTCACGAACAAAAACAAGTGATGTGATTCTGATGTGATAGTCGATAAAATAATATGTTCATTGATGTTGACACGTGCACGCCTACAAAAAAAATGCTGCAAGGTGGACAAAAGCACTTAGCTAAGTTGGTGTATAACTATAGGTTAAGTATGGTCTATGGTAGATGTATGTATCCATGATGGGTTACTATACGGACTTCGAACTGGGAGGTCCACCTGGTAGGATTACTTGATTACTTTACCAGGGTTGCAACATGTTGGTTTTGCCGCGTCGGTTGGCTATACTTTCATTTGTTTTCCAGAGATTTATCAGAAGTGAAACTGGTGCATTCATATCTGCAGCTGTTGGGTAGGAGCAATGTTCACTAGTATTTGCAGTGATTTCTAAATGTTTTTTATGGTTTCGACGTAATGATGTCTTAGGTTCACAGTTGATCTTCATAGTGCACGTTCATATGTTGTGAAAACATGTTTTTTCGCCAAATTTGGCGGAAAAATGTTGCTACATCTCATTTGAAAACGGAAGTTTGAAGACAGTTTTGTTTGTAAGTGCAACAGTACATACAGTCTTCGAACAAAGCAATGTTGAGTTTCGATGTTGTTTTCGAATGCTTGGTTCTCCTCATTGCTTGCCGTATGATTGGCAAGTTTTCTTGGCACTGTGCATGGAACGCAAGACCAAAGAATGTTATTACTCCTCCCCCCACCTCCCCCCACCCCTCACCCCAACACACACATACACAGAACGCATGGTCGGAATCTCAGAAACATTGCTTGCTTACCGGCTAACCACTACGGTTGACCCAACATGTTGTAACCACAGAAGGAAAACAGTATTGTAAGATATTGTAAGTGGTTTAAGATGGCTTACAACTCCAAAAATCTTGAACAACATGTGATTCACCATCGCGTTAGTCGGATATGACTTTTCTATCCATGGGGTGTTGCATGGTGTTGCTATCAACATGTCCGTGTCCCATGCGATCTCCCATGCGCCTCAGGATACTTGCGCACGAGGAAGATCAAGACGTTGGACCTGAGTCAATACGGATATGGAGGTTTCCTTAAATGGGGGTACCCCCAAATCATCCAAAATTAGACAATTTCAGTATTGAAACCCATGGTTTTGGGTATCCCCCATTTTAGGAAACCCGCATATCAGCCTTCTTTTTTTGGAGCCGAAGAAACAGAACTAATGGATATCTACAAGGTGGTGCCCACCCCAGTGATGCGAATGTTGGTTTATAACCCCAACTAAGCATCGATACATCTACAATAGACCCAGCAGCTATTGGAGTGATGCTTACCAGTTTAGCTAACTATGGAGCACCAGCTTGTACGATTGGTAAGGGGATTTAGAGGGTCCCCAATTGATTGGCAAGTTACCGTGAGTTGGTTTACGTATGTTTGTATGTAAAGCATTGCGTTGTATAACTATCTTGTAGCTAAGTTTATTTATAGACCAACTTATTACTGGACCACAATTATTCTGGCACTCTCTTCCACATAAATTTGGGTCAACTCAGGGTATCTCAGTGCGTGATGTCACCGGCAACCGCTGCTCCGAACTCCTTCAGTGCTGCTACCGTGTCCTCTTGGATCTTCTGGTGGTAAGCAGCTTGGTTACCTGAGGAGCATTCTCTTTCTGCTCCTTTTTCAGGTCTGTCATCTGTGTCAGAAGCTTAATTAGCACGGACTTCAGTGAAGTCTGCGCCTCCTGTCTTCCTCCACTCACTTGCCAACTGACGTCCTTGCTGCTACGAGCAATGTCAGTAATCGCTGCTAGCGAATACTTCGTGCTCGACGACGACAAAGCAGTCGATTCTCCGATTACACGGACGTCAGCATTCATAGCCTGGATGCCGGCTTGCTGGTCCAATACTTTCTGTACCACCAACTGGCACACACGGACGGCTTCAACCATCGCTTTTTAAGTAGCGTTTGCTACGGCCCTGATGCACTTCCGCCTGATAGGCGGCGTCGGCTTCGTCGACGTCTTTCTCAGCATCAGACATGATTTCCTCGGCACTCCTAAATTTTCCGGTAAATTTTGACGCTTTGGAAAAAAAAAGAAAACTCGGCCAAGTTGCTATATAATGCTATATCCATGGGGTACACATCTAGTTTTTTTGGACAAATCCAAGAAAATTTTGTTGATTCTATTTGCTGTATTCCAACTATCCATGTTACAACATGGTACAACCAATTTGGTTGGTTTGCTATCACCATTTCATACATGTTTGTTGAACCATGGGATTCCTAGAAGAGGTCTGTTGTTGTCGCCATGATCGCCTTTTGAGCTGGGAAAGGGCCCCTCAAAGCTTGAGGATTTGACAATTATTGAGAACAAGATGTTATGTTTTGTTCTTTAGCAACAACCTGATATGTTATTAACACATCATTTGACAGTTATTGCATAATCATGTTTTGTTGTTTTTCAATAACCTGATATTATGAAGCATGGAGTTTATTGCTGTGTTTTCTCCTTGATTTATGGTTTTCCAGACGTGAGACTCAGCATTCCCAAAACATCTGTTGCGTGTCCTGACAATCGATCACCTCCACCACGACCTCTTACCACGTCGCCACAAGTCGGGCGCAGTTTGTCACAGGGTTGTACCAGGGGCTTTCAACTAAGGCCCTAAACAAGGCAAATGATCAGCCATGGCTTGTGGTGTTTGGATCAAATCTTTTGGCCTTGATTTCCAGATGGATCTAACCACTGGAAGAAACTCTGCCAATGCTTAACCAAATACGACTCATGCAAGGTTGTGCTCCCCAGTTATAAGTTGGTTTATAAACCGCAAGAAGTATGGATATATCATGATATATCTACCATAAACCTAAAAGATCCTAAGAATTAGTGGAGTTGAGTGCAGCAACTTAGCGATGAAGCGCTCACTGGAGCACCACCGAGGACTCAAATCCATCCAGTCGTGCTGACCCCAGAGGGCCACACCCGATGAAGCCTGCACCCCCCGTGAATAGAATCCGCCTGGAGGTGCTGGAAAATGCTAAGCGCATGGCAGGAAAACAACGATGGATTGTGACTGGAAAACCGGTATAAGAACTTAAGAAAAATGCGAGTAATAATAGCCATAGTTGTCATTAATAAAGAATAGCTGTAAACATGCAGGTAATGCAAGTACTCAATGGTAACAATAGGAATAAATAGCGACAGCGTATTTGTTTGACTAAATGGAGACTGCAGTAATGATGAAATTCAACAAGTTTTAATGGGACAAGAATGCGGATTCTGATGGGATAAAAACAAACCAACTTGATAACTTGTTCCAAAGTGAGGGAATTTGGGACTCTATCCAAAACAAACAAATAGTTGCTTAAAAAAGAATGATAATCCAACATAGATTTGGGTACCCTTATTTCCACACAAGCCCTAAAGTCTCTAGGACTGGGATGATGTCTCACCTTGGCTACAATCCGTCCCACAAATTCCAACAGGGGATCCCATGTTGGCGCAAACCCCCACGTTCGCCCACATCCAACTATTACACCCAATCAAAATCATACACCTGAGGATGAACGAAAACATTGGCTATACGCAGCGATTTTGACTTTAGGCTTAAGGATTTAGGGTTTTTGGGTTTATTGTTTTGGAAAGTTAAACAAATGCCAGCCCTACGCAGGGGTTTGAGCATGTCAAAGGAAGTCTGGGATCGGTGATGGGTAAATTTGAGGGTTGCAGCGGACATGTTTTCGCAAAATATCACAAAATAAATAGAAACAAACACAGCTACAGAGAGATGTGGCAAAAAATCAGCTTCAACTGACCCTTCGGACATAGAAATGGGAAATAGATGGAAATAGCAAACTGTATGCGATCCACTGCTTTGAGAACACAAAACACATGGAGTTACTTTGAGTCCTCAAAGTTACCACCTAGCGGATTTTACAAAGTATAGATAAGGCCTTTTCGGCAGGAATACAGTTCTGGAGGGTACCCAAAATTCACCCAATCCAGGCTGTGCTTCAGCTCCTTCTCGTATCCTGCTGCACCTCGTTGGACAAGTTGTTGTCCTGCATTCTCTTGTGCCAACAAAAAAAAGCGCATGAATGGGTTCACCACCAGCAGGCTTGGCACACCCTGCAAACCCTGAGGGCCAGAAGTGGCTCATTTTCCTCAGAGGATCCTCCTCCTTGACAGCCACAAAAAGGTTATCCTCCTTCTGCAGGGGCTGTGCTTTTTGATGAGGGCCAGGGGCATCTTGTTCTTCCATGGGCGCCTGACTCAAGGCAGATTTGCCCTTTGACAGCGGAGCTTCTGCCATCAGGCTTCTTGCTGAGATGCTCTCAGTCTGGCTGGAGATTTGACCATTTCTTTAATGTCTGTTGTCTGTCAAATCATTCCGTTGGAAGATTCACCATATTTCAACCGCAAATAACATCCCCATTACTCGTGAAGTTCCCATTGCAGAGGGTGTTCATTCCCATGGTCTGTATTCTCATCGATGAACTTGTCCACTTTCCCTCCAACTAACATAGACCTTGCCATCAGTTGGGGTTGGAAGACTAGTTTCCATTGAAAACTTGACGAACTATTCAGGATCTATGTATGCCAATTCACTGGAGGATAATTCCCCGTTTTGTCTGCTATTCCGTTCTTCTTTCTATGCCAGGTTGCCCTCAATGAGGTTTTTAAATTCACGCGGCTTCTCAACGTTCACCACAAGACATGACTCATGGACACAAAGTGCGAAAAAAGGAAGGGGCCCCAAACGATAGCTGTATCAGTAGGTTCATTTCACCATCAGAAGGTTGTATGGCAGAGACATTGAAATAGTGGGTCATCTACGAATTTATAATCCAAATAATCCAACGAACATCACGTTTGGGGGCACCACCTTGTGTCAAGTCATTGGGTAGCCCTGAAATTGGATGGTTGTTCCCGAGTCAACCGCTATTGGTCGTTACACATTCTTGGTCGGTCTTGGAATGCGAACTCTATCAGTCAGGGTGAACCCATTCAACCCCCAAACTGAAAGCTAAATATTCGAATCTGTATCAAACTGAGTATTCGAATCATTTAGACTCTGTATCAAACTGTATTTGAAAATTAGTGATGCACCAGTGTAACTTGCTACATGGTCCCCTCTTCAGTTTTTCGTCAGGGTAAATGTCCAATCGTAGATGCCCTGATAATATTCCAATGTATGGCATAAGACTCTAAAGTACTAAAGTACCCATCAACAGCTTGTTTAGCGGTATGTTCGTTGTATTTCGTTGCTATTGTGATGTTCCATATCTTTGTTACTATATCTTTAAGTTCTTAAATACTCTTTTAACCAACCATGAACGAATCCGCCGATGGTCATATACCCATCTATATTCGCTGTCACAGCAGGCAGGTCCCTCTTGGGCAGATGAAAATTGCATGCCTTCTCCCCCCCTCTCCCTGTGGGAATGTGCAAGACCCTGGAACCCACAAAATATAAAACCATCAGATACCATCGGTATAGAAAAAAATATGACCCTGGATGCCAGCGAATATATAACCATCAGTATATGTCAAAATAACAGAAATGTGGTATTCAAGAAAGAACTTTTCTTGTATTTTGACTCATGTTTCCTCTGGTCTAGTGTTAAATATAGGAATCTCCACACCAGTAAACTCAACATAGCTAAGAAACATCACCATTTTAATACTTTTAAAATAGGTAAATCATCAAACTAAATTTGCCATCTATACAACAACTATCTATAGCCATATGGAGGTTTCCTAGAATAGGGGTACCCCCAAATCATCCATTTTAATAGGATTTTCCCTTATAAACCATCCATTGTTGGATACCCCCATTTTAGGTAACCCCCATCTGAGTTCACCCTAGGGTAACCCGTTGGTTTCCCCCATGGCATCGCCACGTTGGTCTCACCACCATCCTTGCCTGGGGACGAACTCACCGTCCGTCTCCATGCGATGCGCCACCTGCATCGGCTTCGTTGAACCCGTGGAAATGGCTATGACTCAAAATTATGGTACCAAAAATGGTCATGTTTAATGGTAAATTAAGATAAACCAACCAATTATAGGGTTAATAATTTTGAGCCCCAAATGATGAGATATGTTCACCACCAAAAAATGGAAATGCACATATACCCCAGCTGGTTATGACTAACAGTTCGCCATGGAAAATCCCCGCACTAAATATGGAGGTGTCGTTCGCTGGGAAAATCATCCAAAATTAGCCAGCTACTCCATGGCGAACTGTTAAATAACCAGAGGGTAATTGTAAATATGTTCTGGGTATAAGTTTCAATATTAGCAGGGTTCCATAGTCATGGGGGATCCGCAATAGCTGGATGGTTTTGGATAGTTTTGGAGGTACCCGCATGACTTAGGAAACCTCCATTTGCTATCATTTGCTACGGTCAAAAGACCATTACCCTCCGGAAATCAAGACATGGCAGTGGAACATCCCATGTTTATATCGATGATTTTCCCAGCTACAAACCTTCACTTATAGGGAATTTCCCATGCTATGTTCGATTACTGGAGGGTAATTTTATAATCAATGTTTCGACCATGGCTCTTTTTTGAACATGTTTGTACATAATACAACCAGCGAGGAGGGACAATTCTATATATCCCATACGTGAACGTAATTGAACACAAGAAAACACATCATAGAATTGCTAAAATATCAATATACGATAGATATTGATAGATTTGTGGATATCACTATAAGATTTGGCGGTCTCTGGTAATCCATACTTGTTCCGAAACCTAATGATTATCAAAAACCACAAATTCACCTTGGACCATCAATAATCAGTTGGAGACTCTACATCCTTGAGAGAAGATCATGTTGGGCCATGGTGAGTGGAGCAGATGGTGTGGCAGAATTGGGCGTCACGCAATGACCTGATCAAGGGCAAGGCATTTGAAGGATGCGCGTCATCTCAAATCTGCATAAACTTCATCAAATTTCTCAAATCTGAAGTGGGAATCCGTGGAAATCGGCTCACGACTCACCGGCTCTCTTCCCACTCTTTCCACTCTTCCCAGTGGACGAGGTGCTGTCCTCCCCAGGACCACCGTTGAGGACCGCGAGCTGTTCCCTGACAACAGGCCTTCAAAGAGGGATGCAGCGTCGCGATTTTGAGCAGCGCAGAGAGAAAGAATTCCGTCTACAGCAAATGTTGCACTTCACTGGGAGGCGCTCGCTGTAAGTGTTGGGCTCCAACAATTCGAAGTGCGGTGCCATTTTGCGGACTACATCTCGGTAGTCCACCTCTAGCGCTTGTTGTATCGCTCCTCTTTTATATCAACAACTTCAGGTCCACCTGGATTTGCTTCCCACAAAGCTCAACAGATCAATTTTTTTTCCTGTAAACCCATCATTCCTTCCAGTGAGAGGTAATGGATGTTGTGGTGATATATGATTGGGAAAATGACCTTGTAACTACAATTCTGATTGAAATTGGAGCACCGTTTTTACCGTCTGACTCAGTATTTGTTTGCAAGCTCATATCATGGTTGGCTTCAACACTACCATGTTTGTTTCAAGATCCCTCATCACCTCCACAATTCATGAGAGAAGTCCCTGTTGTCCATAGTAAAAGAAAATAACTCACCTTTTTTCACCATCTTTGCTGGTTTTATCTCCAAGTATATCCATAGTTCACTAAAATAAATCTCGGATTTTCATGATAAAAAAACAGTTGATTTCACATGTTTCTTGGTTGAATCCCCAAAATGTATGCACAGTTCTCAAATACATCTTATGAAGGTAAAGGGACATACTTCACCGTTATTGTTGGTTGAAATTCCATGATATCCAAAACTTATTGGATACATCTCAAAATGTTCATGATAGAAATCGTCCAACAATTCCTTCCACCTGTTTGGTTTGGTAGATCCCCCACGATCTCCACTTTTCATCACAATTCATGGGCCCAGCCCGCCGCTGTGGCACCTCACCAAATCGTCACCGTGTCGAGTCCATGGAAAAATGGTGGCGACGTGGGAGGTGTCCCAAGGCGTTTTGAAAGAGTGGCAGTTCATTGGGAAGCTCAACATGATGGTGATCGTGATATGAATGTGATATGGGGCATCAATGAGATATTCATGGGACAAACACATGGGTCATCTGGTTATAATCTCTGGATATTGACCATGTGGATATCATTGTATCTGGATCTTGACTGACCACAATATCTAGATATAATGGATATTGATGGTATATAGCTGGATTCAGATGACAGCTCAGCAGCTTCGGACACAGATACACCACTGAGACCATCGGATTGGGGATGGGACTTTCTAGATCAGAGCAACGAACAACTTTCCACAAGGTGGGGCCCCCTAGTTGTAGGTTGGTTTATAACCCGCACTAACTATAGTTACATCAACTAAATACCATAATATACCATAGTTATTGGAGTTATAAATCAACTTAGCTATCTTGGGGGCCCCACATTGCATGAAAACCAGGGTTTTGATTCACAACCAATCTTGAACCACCCAACAATGAGGATCTTGTGCGCCTATGAAATCGCATGATCTCGACAGAGCGTCTGATAAAACCACCCACGAACTGGGGTGCACATCAAAGTATCAAGTGAAAAGTACAAGGCGGTGCCACGCAGTTGTAAGTTTCTGTAAAGACACATCTAACAATATTGTCCCAACAAATCCTACACGATCCAAAGTTCTCCAATATAGCAACCTAGCTATCTAGGGGGAACCGCCTTGTGGCCGTTGTCCATATGTCGAAGTCCCAGTTACCAGGAAAATCCATCCACGGTACCCTCCGGTAACATGGCTTGCTGGAAGATACCCCATGAATTTCAATCACTTTTCCAGCGCACGCAACCTCCATGGCTAGTTCGGGGATTTCCCAGCGGCCCGCCATGTTTTGATGACACCGGAGGGGAACCTCACCAATCTTCCATTCATATCTGCTTCATATTTCCATTCACCATTCAATACCAGGAAGTCCCAGTGAAAATCCCCATGAAATCACCATTAAAACCGCCATAAGATCACCATTAAATCCCATGAATTGCCATTAAAACCCCATAGAGATTTCACCATTGACACGGAAATCCGCTTCTCCCAGTAGAACCCCACTGGTCGAACACTTGTCACTGGTCGATCCGAGTAAAATAACAGCGAGTTTCACCCATCTACTGTGACCCACTATGCAAACACACATTAAAATGTGCGGGAAACCTGCATTAACATAGAGGTTATGGTATGTTTTGGGTTATTTGAGGTTCGAACTAGGTACATCGCAATTTCTGTTCGTTAAGCCCAACATATGTTCTCTCGGATCTCTTGGTTACCCAGCATATCTTCAAAATTGGTTGGTAAAACCAACCATGTGGGGCCCCCAAGATAGCTAAGTTAGTTTATAACTCCAATTTCACTATGGGATATTGTGGTTTATAGATGTTTATAATAGATACAACTAATAATTTCAATGGAGGTTATAAACCAACATTGACACATTGTTTGGGGGCCCCACCTTGACCATATATTTTGGTGATGCATTTTGGGGGCCAAGTTCTTATGCTAGTGGTTGCCTTTCTGCCAATTGACCTGGTACCTGACAGAAGTCTTTGCCAATTGGCTGGTTGGATTAGTGGTGTAATGAGGGGGTTATGGGGGTTTCTTAAAATGATCCCCAGGTCACCATAGGTTTCAATACTCAAATGGTCTGACTTGGATGAGTTGGGGGTATCCTTCTTTTGGGACAACTCCACATCCATCAACTCAACGAAAAAAAGTGATCTGGACATCCCAATGCCGCTGAGTTCGATGACTTTTTTCTGCGTGACTTCTCTCGGCCCACTTTCGGCCAAGATACGCAGAACGCTTTGTGGTGAAATGGGGTGCTTAAGTGGCCAATTTGAAGTGCAAGGTGGGGACCTAAAACATAATACTGTTAATGTACGATTTCATGGGATTTCGCGGGATTTAGTTGACTAAGTCGATTTATAGCTGTATTGTGGATTCTATGACTTATGGGAGATACATTGACATAGATAGTGAAACTTACAAACCCAAATCCATTTCACTGGGCGGCCACTACTTTGTGTGGGAATTGGGTGGTTTTCACTGCCACTCAGGGGTAAAAACCAATCAAACAATTGGATATCTATTCGATTGACTCCCAAACATAGCAATTTATATAATATAGATATACTATATATAGTTGGCTTTCTAACCAGGGATGAATCCAAGGGTTCAGTCCTGCAATTTGGTTCAAAACATAGAACCACTATGTCTCGTGGATAATCGTCAGTGTCTACCAAAAAGAAACTAGACACTTGAGGGTATCCCTCATGATGAAACAAACCCGAAGAAATCGAAGAATATATATATATTGCATGTACAATATGTATACTTGAACAACACA
The DNA here is from genome assembly GCA_003297045.1 of Symbiodinium sp. clade C Y103. Lineage (NCBI taxonomy): Eukaryota > Dinophyceae > Suessiales > Symbiodiniaceae > Cladocopium > Cladocopium sp. clade C. The sequence goes on along the minus strand of BGPT01000025.1, from coordinate 5,158 downwards.
ATCAAAATGTATCCCATCATATCCCCCTTTATCATGGTGGGTATTGATACCCCGTACAAGGTGGTGCCCCAGTGAGCGATTCATCGCTGAATTGGTGCCGAACTCCGTTTCAACTAGGGAGACACCACCTTGCAAGTTCTCTTATCTGATCTATATCTATTATGTATACCCTCCGGTAAACTAACATAGTTATAGTGGATTTTCCCATATTAAAATGGTGATTTTCCATAGTTATGTTAGTTTACCAGAGGGTAATCTCAGTATATCCCATCATATCTCCATATCATTTTGGTATTGATACCATCTTCATGGTTGTTGGTGAACTGCAAATTGGCCATCTGCTACGGGTCATTATCCAAGATGCTTCGAGCTAAGACGTGCTCCGACCTCGGCGTTCAGGACCGGGATGGAGTGGTCTGCTTTGTAACCATCTATCTTCCCATGCATATCCATGAGATCCCATTAAGATCCAAAACACATATTGGCGATAATCAACTACAATCTATTATCATCTATTATGATCTATCATAGTCTATTGTATCCCATGAAACTGTGGATGGTTGCGAAATCCTACACCACCTATCAACTGCTAATTTGGAAATCTTCCATCCACTGTATCTTGGAGTATATCAATCAATATTCATCTAGCTCTAGATATATCCATTCTAGATCCTAGTTAACCCAGTTATATCATGTTATTTCCACCAACTTGTGTACGTATATCTAGATATATCAGTTATATAATGTTGTATCTAGTTATATCAGTTATATTACCCTTTGTTTACCTTATGATGTTGGCTTTCGAAGACATCGAGACCGCCCAGTTGCACTGTGTGAAGGTGGTGAATCAAAGGAACATTCCTGCGACGCGACATCCCAAGGGCGAAATGGGGAAACCATTCGGATTTCACCCACAGAAATTGGAATTGATATTAATGTGGCTAAAACAATGCCTTAAACCACCCACGACTGGGAATGGTAAACATACTACCTATAAAAATGGTGAAACTGGGGATGGATATGGATGGATTTTTGTTTTACCAACATTAGTTGGTTTATGAATATGTATGAGACTTACAATCATCATGAATGATTCTATATCTCTACAAAAATCCGACAAGCAGGGGCAGAATAGACCAAGACAGGAATCGGATGCTAACATCAGGAGCTGAGGTTTTAGAGTCCTGCAAAACTCAGATGGTCTCAGGCAGCCCAACTCGACGGGTGGTCTTGGTAGATGGCTTCTGAATCTTTCCATATATTTCTGAACAAAAGAATAAATGTTGATGTTTATAATAGTCATTATTGATGATGATTATCAGTGTTATTTGAACAGTTGGGTTTACATCACTACTATTTCTTATGATGTTAGAATAGTGATTAGGCAGATTAACCATGGGAGGTGAGTTGGCTAGCTAAGTTCGTTGAAAAAATCTGATTCACTGAGATACTACCACCTAAAACTGATGGTTGAATCAAACAAACTTGGTATATAAATATTAATTACAAGGTGGTGCCCCCCAGTGATGTCTGTTCGTTCAAAAACCATAGTAGCTAGTTCGATATCTCTACCATAAAGCCAACAGTTATTATTGGAGTTAAACAAAAACGTTTTCTAACTACGGGGCAGCACATTGTATGATGGCTACCTTGATCTAGAAGGGGATCAAGTAGGCTTCTGATGGATCCGCCTACTTATATACAAATATTGCCTAGTCGTACACTATGTTTGATTTGAGCGATGCATGTACTGTAGATTGAAGAGGGGTATATACGTGATTATGTTTCGATAGAGATTGCTGGGATTAGCCAACCATGTTGGGATTCATAAAACCACGACAAGGGCGAGAGTCGTTTACAATGGGCTACTCACTAATCATGGATCATCGCTTCTGATCCTTTTGTTTGCAGACTATTGGCAAGTATCACCTGGTCCATTTCCTATGAAAACCAAGTTTCCCTCAACTTTGCGAATTCCATTGCGAACTTGGTACTAGGTATATATCCCTACATCTACGATTAGGAACGTAATATACATCAGTTGGCTTCCCACATGGGTGCATCACATATCCTTGTTGTTTCCGTATTCAAGTGACCACACCCATCCCATCATTGTTTGATTAAGTACATATCCCCAACAAACCAGAGAATGTCTACAGACTACTACTCGTATTTTGTCACTTCCTGATTTCCAGCACACTTCCAATGATATTCCAAGAACATCCATGGACCAGCCACAATAACCCCCATTGATTTTTGAGTCCAACTCAGCGCATTGAATCTCTGCAATTAAATGTGGATGACTTACTAATTAAGAGTTGATGAAGCAACTGCTTCATTGGTTGATCAATACGGCATTTCTGCAAATCATCCCCATTTCTGCTGGTGACTCCCGATTAACCCGGTCAAACCATCATTTTTGCCAATCCGTTGCTCCGTTATTTCTTGGTTAAAGAAAGCACATCATTATTGGCTACGAGGTAGTTGCTCCAGTTAATAACTTTATGTACATCATGGAATAGATAAACCGGATAAACCCAAGAATGAACAACAAAATTCGCTATATAAGTAGTTGCAAAATATCCCCTACTACTTCTATTTGCAATAGACATATCCCCACTACATCCCTATCATGGTTGAGAAGTCCAATTAGGTCCATCTGATGAAATCACATTTTATGCTGGTAACCGTCCCATCCTTAAGGAGTGAGGGCACCACCTGAACAAACACACAGCTCCTTCCGTCCCAGAACTTCATACAGTTTTTCTGCACGGCTTCATTCTCATGAGCGTCGCCTAGGGTCGAAGCTGCCGTGGTAGCTGCTCCAAACAGCCCAGGTACAAGGGGGAGTAGGGTCGAAATAGAGATAAAATCATCAAAATACCACCAGGTAGCTATCATTGACCTATGATGACCTGGAGCAACCCAGGTCATAGAAAAAAAAATATATATATATATATTGACCTTGAGCCACCAAAAACATGAATGGAACATGATTGAACCATCCAAGACCTTTCACACAGTTTCAACCACTTAGACCTGGGGTTTCAATGGGTCGCCAACCGCCAAGACAATTTCGGTTTCAACGCAACCAGAGTGAAGATATGACGAAATTGGATGAGCTATGATGAAATTTGTGGGTGCTTGCCTAGGACAAGAATTTCACACCAGATTCCCGCATTCGAAGAACTTGATCCATGTCCGGCCGCAAATTGATGGCATTGAAATCGGTTTGGCCCCTCTTCCTTTTTCACATTTTTTCCGTACAAATGGAGGTTTGATTATTAGGAAAATCAACTAGAGTGGATTTTGTTATTGCCATGTTTGATGATTACCAGGGGCTATTCTTACTGTTTTTTTTAACCAACCTCCGATTCTGAGAAAAAGGCTTGCGGATATTGTTGTTAAAGTCACCTCAAACCTGGAGCCTCAGAAAACTGCAAGTTGAAACCTTGTTTGCCTCTATAAAACTTGTACATGTTCAGCTCAAAAATTAGGATTTAAAGTCATTTCAAATCGCTAGTTCAAACCTATATTGATTTTCAATATGCCACTTAAAAACTTAAGTTTTTTCCAGACCTGGATCCAACAATGCTGATACCCGATGTCAAACACACAACAAGGATGGCATTTCTGGCGATGTTGGGATCCACCATGGTGAAACTACCCCTCGGCTCCTCGATGCCGCATGCCGGCTTGTCCATAATATAACCAGACCGGTGGGTAAAGAAACATGCAATGCCTTGTTGTGGCCACATCCTTTACTAAAATAGAAATCCAGTTCTATTGGCTCTATATCTTGATTGCAACATGTAAAATTCCAATCTATCTGTCGCCTGGGTCGGCACAAGTATTTGGATGTGCATCCCACTGAGTGAGCGATAAACCTATTTAAATATGGCCCTAATATGGCATATGCATGGATGCACCGCATCAACTTTTACAATGTGGAACCAGTGTAATCCCCCAGGAAAAAGTTGGATTCTGTTCACTTATCTAACTATACCGATATATACCGATATATTTGTCAGAAATGTGCGGTAGTTGCATGTGGTTCGGTGTATGGGCGGCACTACACCGAGCGCTGCCAAAAGTCGGATGCCAAATGCCACCACGCTTGGTCAAACAAGCCGTTGCCACTTACTATGCGCTGCTATGCGATATATTTACCATCAACATCCATGAACCACCATAGTAAACCTATGCTGGTTAGACCCAACTTACCTACTATTTGGGGAGGCCTTACAGTGCACCTGCCTAGAGGTGCAATTCCACTTGCAAGTGGGTTTACCATAGGTATAGGGGTTGAGTATGGTTAAGCTATACTAGACCTTATGGGGGCCATTGCCATGGTTATTACATGTTCTGACCCAATAAAACAAATACACTGCCGGGCTTTCGTCCACCGCCATTTGACTGACCATAAAACACCAAGGCACAGTAAGCCTGTGCTTCTGACCTGTCCTGAGGATGGGGGATCCCCAAGTCACCATGGCTTTCAATGCGAAAATTGGACGAATTTTGGGGATGTGAAGGTTTCCTGAAATGGGGGTATACCCCAAAAATATGGATGGTTTATAATGGGAAATCCCAACAAAAATGGTTGATTTGGGGCTCCCCCTATTTTGAGAAACCTCCAGTTATAATCACAATGAATATCCACTTGACTTCGGTGTATCCTATCTTCAGACAAATCTTGCAGGAAGGAGCCCCATAGTTAGCTAAGTTGACATTTAGCTTGGTTGACTAGGGTTCATAAACATTGGGAACCACCTATATAGTTGGATATAACCATAAGACATAGGTCTGGGGATACAACCATACTATCCATCTTCATAGGGAATATCGCTATACTTAGATGGAGGCACAAACCAACTTATAGCTAGGGGCAATCGCCTCACTTGCGCACCCCAACTTTTCTCACTTGCGCACCCTACTCACTTGCGCACCTCTAGCCTCACTTGCGCACCCAAAGCTTGCTCACTTNCACTTGCGCCCCTCACTAACACGAATTCCTCACACTGTTGCCACAAAACACATCCGGAACCTCACTTGCGCACCCTAACATTTTTTCTCACTTGCGCACCCAAAGCATCATACTTACCATTTTAAACTTTCAATCCACCCCAACCACTCTTACTCACTTGCGCACCCAAGA
>BGPT01000024.1:651246-667237 GCA_003297045.1 Symbiodinium sp. clade C Y103 | reverse complement strand
GGATTGTGTTGGACCAAAAATCACCAGACACCGTACACCAATGCGCATGAGCAGCAGCAGCAAATCTTGTTCGATGCCAGAAATCGAGCCTTTTAGCCCTATTCATGCCCTGTCCAGACAGTGGCCATCGATATTATTCGCTATTGCCATTTACTTGCCTGAGAGATTACCCCTTTTCCGTTTCACCCGCGTTTTCCTTATTTGCGTGTCTTTAGTGCTGTTTGTTTCTTTTCCTTCGTTTCACGTTGCCTAGTGTTTGAATTTTGAATGGAGGTGCCAAACGGGCACTTGTCCAGGGGGGGTATCACACCACACCTGAGAACTTGCTAGTGAGCGAATTTATTGTTTTCCTTCCTCGTGCCTTGGCAGCAGAAAAAATGTATATAATGTATATGTATATAAAGTGGTTCTCACTGAAGTCACCTTTCTGAGGTCACCCTGATTGCGCTGGATGTGCTGCATCCATGTGCCTACCTTTGGGTTGGTCAATCCAAGCAGATGAGCTCCGAGAAGGCGACGACTGGGACTGGGTCTTTGGGGTTCAACCCATGGAAGGCTTAGAGTAATCCATGATATGTATGTACGGAACTTGTATATAAAAGTTCTGGTTACTATACTGAAGATAACGTTCTCCTGGATTTGGGCAAGTTCTTGCGCAGCGAGTTGACTGAGAGGTGAGTCCAATTTTCACTGGGAGGGACGATTCCGTGGAGTTTGCGTCAGTTCTTTACCTTACCTCAAAAATGGAATGCATCATATCCCATCCCCCAATATCAAATATCCCTCATATGGACCTCAAAACGAATAGATCCAATATTAACGCAGGGTTTCTAGGGGTGTATTTCATTGTAGGGGGAAGGGATTATAGTCTATAGTGTGTATACATATCTATATATACATACACATTTTAGCATAGACATGCATAGACATGTATTTGTACAATATTTATGAACGCAATATAGAGCATATACACCATAAAATATAGATACAGACCAGTGCCAAAAAAAATCGCAGCAACCGAATCGCCAACTTCTCTGCCAGGCCCACAGACTTTCGTGGCTGCAGGCTGCGGTGGTTTGTCATGGGTCAATGATCAGAAGAAGCAGCGAAAAAATGGTGTGAAAATCTGGAAGTTTGGGGTCCCTAGCTGTAGCCAGAAACTGAAGATTTGGAGTTTCGAGGCCTGCGTTTCTCCTTCTTGGTGGTCCAGACTCATTTACAAATTGGTTCTGAACAAGTGGCTTGGCTGCATGGTGCGATTGATAACTCCAATTCTTCATGCTGAAGTGGGTCCAATTGCCAGACATCTTATGGTTCTGTCCATATGAGTGTGACCTTGTTGATTGTTTTTGGCGGACCCAGTTCCACTCCCCTTGTAGCACCAGAAATTCTTCAGTGAAGATGATCAATTTTGTGCGTCAATGGCAACGGTGGATTTTGCGTCGGAGATTTTTATGGATGTTGCCAGTCTTGATGGCTGGTTAGTGGCTAGGGTGAAGACTGTTAATTATTGCATTTTGAGTGTTGTCATGTTCCGCAGCCGAAGCATTGCGCCGGCATTATTGTTATTTTGATTGTTTGATAATCAATGTTTAACTGCAAGGACAAGCAGCAGTTGTCAAGAATTTGATTAATCAACTTCAGCCAAGGATTTTCAGAAAACTGTGGTTGATTGGGGTTTATCCAAACAACACACATATATATGATGTATATACATATATATATATATATGAATATATAGACACATGTATAATTGTGATTGCAGGGACGTCATTGTATCAATGGATCAGATGGTCAAAATTTTCCAGGACCTTAGCGACCATCGTGAAGTGGCTCGGCCTCTTGGCGGCAGAAACATCGCCGAAGAATGGCTATTTCACCAGCAAATAGTGGAACTTTCACTGAAAACTGGCGATTCAACATGATTTCACCAAGAAAACATGGAGGTTCAATATGGTTCAAAGGAGAAAAGAGGAGGGTTTCACCCGGAAAAAGTGAGTACGCTCAAAATGTAATGATGCCCTGGGGAACGAGAGGTTGATTGGTCCTTTATAGTGGTTAACCATGCCTATTTTGATTCCCAAAGCGGTGTCATGTGCCAAGGACCAACATGCTTCTTGGTTTTGACGATTCTGTGCTTGGCCGTACTCTCAGGTTTACCTTTTTCGCTTTACTGAGGATTGCAGTATCACATAGAAAGACAGTGTTTTGGGTCCAAAACCATGAGGATTTGAGGGTCCAGTTTCGGCACATAGCTGGCTGTAAGTCTCGCTGCTTGGGTTTGAGCTTTTGCCCAGGTGATGCCTTACATGGGCATGACCCTTAGGTCTGCTTGGAAAATTGATGTCTAACACTTTTCCTTCACTGAAAAACATGACGGCTTTGATAATCTTTAAGGTATCAATCTGGCTTTTATGATGCTGCTCGGAACTTCAACTTACTGAGTGGCGACGCATCTTTCAGAGTGGATTTTGGGCTTTGTCGGCCCAAGACGACCTGCCCGGTGCTCCACTCAACAAATCCCTTGGACTGGAAGGACAGCAGCAGTTGATTGTGTAGATAGGCCCTGCTCTGGCACTTTCAAAAAGTCCAGGGTTAGAGTGCAGTTGTGGTCGCTACAAGGGTAGTTCGAACGCTTCACATTTCGGACTTCATCATTCACCTCTTTCGATCATGTGAAAGAAAGGTCAAATGGGGCACGATGGGACCATCAGCTGCCAGGTTTTAGAACTCTTTAGCGCTTCGTACAAGATGTCGAGGTTCCAAGCCACCCGGTAGATCTTTTTCAGGTGGCTTTCCAGCCATCAGGAATCGGAAACGACCAGGGTCTTGGAAGCCTCTGCAACACAAGGTTTGCAGATTGCTTTGAGTAGGATGAGCCGTCGGCGCATTTTCTTCAACTTTTGGATCGTCCTGCCAGGAAAATCGTTGTGGGATGCGATGGGGAAAGACCCAAATGATAGGGATAGATCAGTGACGACTGATGTCAAGCCCGGAATAAGAACGCCTATCACCCTGCCGATTCAACTTGTGCATCTCAGGGATTTGAGAATCTGTGGTTGACATTGCTGATGATTGCTGATGATTCAAGTCCTTCTCGGGGAAGTTCATCAGCGTACAAGAGTTGGACTCTTTGCTCTCCGTGATGCTGTTTACTAGCAATTGTGGAAGAAGGAACAGGGCTGAAGCAATACCCGAACAGAAACCAGGGAGCTTTCAGGATCTGGCTTATCCGAAGCATTTCATTCGCAAGTCCTGGAGCCAACGAAAGTCAACGTGGCCCCGAAAATAAATACGCAAAACCCTTTTCCCCACCAAAGCAAAGGGTATGGGTCGCAATGGGTCTGGGTCAAAGTCTAAGACCAGATTCTGGTCATTTTTCATGTCAAATCGTCCCATTTTGTATGTATTTTGTTCGACCCAAGCCCGTACCAAAGGCTGATGGTTTAGAAGCGGAAACTGAAAAGTGGAAGAACCTTTGAGATTTGCGAATGAGTATGATTTTACCAGAATTTGGCACTGGCCAGCAATTGGGCGATCTTTCTTGCATGGCCAAGTATCACCTTTATGTCTTTAGACAATGGCTTCTGGATGTTTGAAACCAGCAAGGATCCACACTCCAAGAAACCTAGAAGAATATGATCAGAATATGGCTGAAGCCGCCGAAGCGCATCCACAATGACCAACGTTCCTTGTGCCTATTTGGCTTCAGCTTTGGGTGGGCGCCAGCTGGCGCCTTGGCCAGCTGGCCAGCTTGGCCGGAGCGCCAGCTGTGCCGCTCCATGGGCCAAGAGAATGCGGTGAAGAGCGATGAGTATCTTGGGTGCATGGAATGATTTGCTGCAAGACCCCACTACTCTTAGCGCAATGCATTTGATTGGCACTTTCGGGGATACTAAAAACCCTTTGAAAGGCCCCAAGTTCATCTAGTCATTTAGTCCGCCTTTGTGTGGGCGAGTTTTAGGAAACCAGTTGTCCTATCCCCCATGTTTGGATGCATCAAGTTTTGAATTTGTGGTTTCTCCCCCAAAGCGGACTCGCAGTGACTTGACCCGAAAAAAACCAGCCGAGTCTTGCAGGGATCTTTATCGCGAGTTGAAATGGCTCCTTCCGACCACCAGCTTGGACATCTACGTGACGGCTGGAACGTGGCAGCGAGACTTGCTACTTGTGGATCTGGAGCTTATCAAGGCAGCTGTAAGTTGTCGGTGAGGATCCATGAAATTTGCAAGTGGGATCATTCACTGATAATGGTGGTTTCAAATCGTGCACTCAAGTCACAATTTTCAAAGTTGAAAAAGGATTTGCTGTGCTCGTCAACTAACCATTTTCTACCTTGAAATGCTGCTTAGTGAACGGATAGAATTTACTTGTCAAGTTGTCCGTGCGTAAAAAAATATGTGTATGTATATTATGTATGTATATTGTGTTTTTAATATGTATATATATATATGTATACACATATCTACACATATTTTCTGATACATACATGTATCCAGAAATTAGAGTCAATTTGCGATCTGTTTCCAGGCCCACCGTCGCGAAGCTGGTGCTCCAGAGGCAGCACCCGTGGATCTTAAGAAGGCCCGAGGGAGAAACTTGGGATTTAACCATCAAACATGGGGATTCAACCGTCAAAAAAAGGGGAGATTCATCCAAACTCGGGGATTTCACAGAAGAAAAATAGGGACTTAATCATTAGAAATGAAAAAGATGCTGTATAACGGAGATCGAGAAATGATGGGTAGTACTGGAAGTGATAATTTTGAAGGCATGTTGGGGATGGAAAATGGGGATTCCAACAAACGATCTGGTTTGAACAAGCACACCATGCAAACTATTGGGGGTTTATCAACAGCTGGGGTTGGGCATGGGTCTGAACTTTGTCTGAACTTTTTATTCTCCAATGTTAATGACAGGAAAACATCCAGCTATATATGAGCTAATTTGATTTCCACCAGGGTACCGGGGTTTTGATCTATCGCTGCATGAGGCTGTGCAGATACAGTAGTCTATTGGGATAGTCCATGAATGACAATGGTGCAACGCGTGCGATATCATATCACCACTTGTTATGTCAGTGACACAGCACCATTTGAGGATAGACCCAAACAATAGCAGCTGTACTCATGGGGCATGGTACCACTGCCGTCCAAAAGCACATTGGTCATCTTTAAACAGGCCTGAGGTGCTGCCTGAAAACATCCCAAATTGGGATTCCCAGGTGCTGCCTGAGCTTCAGGGACGCCACATCAGGTCACATGTCCGTCCCGATGCGCAGGTGGGACGTTGGGATGTCAGCGGGTTTTACTCATATGATTCGATATGATCACCATTTGTTTGCTATGTATATCTGTATATCTATATATAAATATACTTACCTAGATATTTCTTCATGACATTTTCATGATACCTCGATGATACCTCCATGACATTTCCATTCATTGTTGGTAAGGATCCGTAGATTCCAGTCCCAGGTGTCATTTCCGGCCATTGGAAAGGCACCAGCGCCACTTGCACCGCCCGTGCCGCCTGCGCCGCCCGCGCCGCCACCAGCGCCCCATGTGCCGAATGGGAAGGACTAAAGGCCAAATCTTTGCATCCAAGCGTTTTAAAAATGATTGTTTAAGCAATTGCTGTGGATGAATATTACATTTTATCACAATAGACTTAGACTTGCTCGGGGCATGACCATTCCTCGTCGCTTTGCGATAAGTACCGCCCACACCCCGCTGATATGGGAATTGTGCAGGTCAGGGATGACTTTTCGAAGTTGAGGGAAATGGTAGGTGGGGATGCAGGGTGAAGAACACGGGTCTACTTGGCCCAACCAAAGCCGACTGGGGTCAAACTTGGCTGTCATTGGGCCCAACTTTAGCCCAACTTGGGTCCAACATGGCGCAACTTGGGCACGCTCGGACGCAAGTTGGGTTTAACATGCGCAACGTGGTCCTGTGTGAGGGCAACTGCCGCCGAAGTTGGGCCCAACACAGGCCCAATGTGGGAACGCGGCCTGGCACATCGGAAATAGTTGGAAGTAGCGGCAATAATGCGTGTTTTCAGCATGTCACATTGAGTGTGCAAATTGGCCCGGGCTGGGCCCCGCTTGGCTTGGGCCCGGGCTGCCCCCCAAAAAGGACCAACTTGGGCTCAAGTTGCGCTATGTCGGGCCCGACTTGGGCCTAAACCTTGTAGATTGTCAAATGCATGCTTGTTTGTGACGCAAGAAACCTCATGTTTGAATCAATGTATGTGCAAACCAATATATGTATAATGCATGCGTATGAATAGAATAGATACGTATATACCCTTTTTTTGTTTAAAGCATGACTACATGAATGTACATAGGCATTTATATAAACTGTACGATAAAAGGTCGCGTAGTTCAATGTATATAGGTATATATATATATATATGTCAATTGTATGATTGTGGAGAAAATAGCTTTTATGGTTCAAACAAATTTTGATGTCATGGCAATAACGCTTGGATGCAAAGATTTGGCCTTACCAGTTGACTCTCTTGGATTTGTGCCGTAATTTATCAGTGCGCGGAGTGATGCAGTTTGTTTCCTTTGGCACACGCGTTTGGGAGGAGGCTCCGCCCAGAACGCAGTATGTCAGCACCAGCACCGCAAGCTTTAGAAATCTACCGCCAAGAAATCCTCCAAATCCTCCTTCGAAGGGTGTGGTGAAGGAGGCACTCACGAAGACATCTGTCAGCAGGCGTGAAATCTTCATTTTTTTGTCCGGTAATTTCATCTCCTGATTATGATAAGTGCGAAGGTCAACGATCATGGTAAACAAAGTTAAGGATACAGTCTTTGAATTGGACTTCTTGCTTTCCTTGCAACATACAGTTTGCAATGCATACCTCTTGCATTTCTTGAAGACGGTATCTGTTTGGCTACGCGGAACTGGGTCATAACAATTGACAAATCAAAACAAAAAACCAAATAACCAAACGGCGTTTTACTGGATCCCAATCGTCACCCAGACCTGCATGTTAACAGGCTAGCCGGTTCGTTTGCTCTCGGCAAACGATCGGGCTCTGCACCATCGAACCGAGTGCCAAACGCCTCTGTTTCGAAAGCGGGACCAAACTACGGCGCGCCAAGTGCAGCCAACAGGTGACTGGGAGCAGTGATGTTGCAGCCAAAGTGATTCTGCAACTTGTGAGATGAAAAACTACATTCGGTACATTTATATGTGGTTGATGGGATTCGCCTCTCCGAATTTCTGGGGACGGTTCTCATTTCACGAGGGCCAGCTTGTGCTAGCTGAAGTTGCTCTTGCTTTAGCAAGGAATATTAATAAGCAACCAGGACCGTACTGAAACTTTCAGTGGCAGGCCCGGGTTCAATTCCCCCTGGCCCCCTGGACCCCCTGGACCAGAGGTTGCGTGCAAGTACGGGTCGCCATCTTCAATATTTCACTTCGTCAACATCATCGTCATCGTGGTCATCATCGTCATCATCATCATCATCATCGTCATCATCGTCATCGTCATCATCGTCATCATCATCATCGTCATCATCGTCATCGTCATCATCGTCATCATCGTCATCATCATCATCATCGTCGTCGTCGTCGTCGTCATCATCATCGTCATCATCATCATCATCCTCATCATCGTCATCATCGTCATCATCGTTATTGTCATCATCATCATCATCATCATCAGCATCATCATCAGCATCATCATCATCATTATCATCATCATCATCGTCATCCTCGCCAACATCGTCAGCGTCATCATCGTCATTACCGTCATCATCATGATCGTCAACATCGTCATCGTCATCATCGTCATTGTCATCATTGTCATCATCGTCATCATCCTCATCGTCATCATCGTCATCATTGTCATCGGCATCATCGTCATCATTGTCATCGTCATCATCGTCATCCGCATCATTGTCATCATCGTCAACATCGTCATCATCATCATCATCATCACATCATCATCACATCATCATCATCATTATCATCATCATCATCATCATCATCATCATCATCATCATCATCATCATTGTTGTCGTCGTCATCATCTCCGTCATCATCATCATCATCATCATCATCATCATCCTCACCATCGTCATTATCGTCATGGTCATCATCGTCATCATCGTCATCATCGTCATCATCGTCATCATCGTCATCATCGTCAGCGTCATCATCGTTATCATCGTCATCATCGTCATTGTCATCATCGTCATCATCGTCATCGTTATCATCGTCATCATCGTCATCGTCATCATCGTCATCTTTGTCATCGTCATCAACGTCCTGATCGGCATCATTGTCATCATTAGCGTCTTCGTCATCATCGTCATCATCAGCATCATCATCATCATCATCATCATCATCATCATCATCATTGTCATCATCGTCATTGTCATCATCGTCATCGTCATCATCATCGTCATCATCGTCGTCATCGTCATCGTCATCATCGTCATCATCGTCATCGTCGTCATCATTGCCATCGTCATCATCATCATTGTCATCATCATCATCATCGTCATCATCAGCATCATTATCAGCATCATCATCATCATCATCATCATCATCATCATCATCAGCATCAACATCAACATCATTATCAGCGTTATTGTCATCAACTTCACCATCAGCATTATCCTCATCAGTGTACTCTTGCAGCTGAACAGTCTCCGGTACAACATTAGTAGCGTCCTGCTAGCTTTCGTACCTCACCCCTGGCTTCAAGTTTTGTTTTTCAATGTGGGGTTGGTGTTGTGGCTTTTGGCCTCTGGGTTTTGTTATTTTTGTTGATTCTTGTGGCTTTTGGCTTCTTGGATTTTTGGTTCTTGGCTTCTTGGTTTCTCTAGCTTCTGTGGTTGCAATATGTTACAGCTATTATGGAGACAACAAGGGAAACATGAGAAAACATAACGAACAACCATGATGCCGAGAGGAACAAGATCCAACATCCAACAAGAAAAACAATAACAGGAATCTTGGCCCGAAGTGGCTGCAAATCCCATTGAGATATGTCAAGGCCAAACTGCGGCAAGTGCCATTTGAATTATAGATTCAATTTGATCCAACCTTCAATGTGCTGCAAACATTGTGCAAACAATGAGGGAAACAGCAGAAGAAAGATCAACGAGAGTGCCGAGGCAACAAAATCCAACATCAAACAGCAAAACCAGGGAGAAGGCAATGCCAACAACAGAGCACATGTTTTGTTTTCTTTTTTATTTTTTGGGAAATGCTGCGTTCTCCTTCCAATGTCCCCCTCCAAAGTTTTCCACGAGATCTGCATTTTATCAAGAAAAACATGCACCTACCACAAAATTAGATTTTGAAACCAAATTACTTTGCTAAACCAACATCAGACGGTAAATTGCAGCCAATCACTTCAAATGCGAGCAGATAGAATGGCATGACAGAGTCAAGGTCCAGAATGCTGCAAATAGCACGGAAATGACAGATTGAGGCTCCCAAATGCTGCTGTTGGCTTCTTGGTTTCTTCGACCGGAGCGGCTAAGGAACACTTACATATATTTATTCAGAAGGTCTTAGATGGTCGCAAAGCTCTTGGGCAAGTGCTAGATACACCAAGACCTCCCTTGGTTGTGGCTAGCCAGCCCCCTTACATATTCCAAGATTGGCCGTGATTGAAGTGGCTGAAACCTGTGAACTCCCAAGCTTCTCAAAGGTGACCTTCTTGTACGTAGCAAAATCCAGCAAGGTGCTTTTAGCCCTGACACTTTGTACTCAAACCCTTTCGTTGGAGTTGGATGGATTGTGGCAGCTCAGTTCTGTTCCAGGCGGCTGGCGTATGGGGAGCAACCAGCTTCAGTCCGCCGCACGGATCATCCGGTACGCGGCCAAGGGTTGTTCAGCTTGGGTTGGACACAGTTGGTGGGACGGGTCTCATTGGAGCCATGCTTCATTTGTTGGGTACTTGTTTGTAATATTTTCTAGGATCTGGGTTGTTTTATTGTTCCCTGGTCCCTTCGTGTTTGTGTGTTTGGGGAAGATCTCAGTTTCTTGCACCTTTTTCAGGTGGTCACTGAAGAAGTGAAGTCTGTGCATGGGAGCTACAAAAATGGGCAGGTCGGCAGGGTGACAAGATGGTGATGTACGTGGAATGATGGTGGTTTTTGATGAACGGGAAATGGGCATTTCACCTCCCCCATGACAGTTCTGTCTTGGGGTTTATGCGATCTTTTTGATGAGGAATTTTACGGGATGGTTGCACATCGGAATTGCAGAAATATTGTTGGCCACTGCGCATTTTCCACCATCATGTGTGCTTGGAGTTGTCACAAACATAGCCTTCCATTGTTTATCTGCAGATGGAATGATCAACAAATCCAGATGATCCTGCAATAAAACATCACACCACGCAGGTGCTTGCCATTGTCCTTCACTTTCATTCACCAGATGGTAGCACCCGGACCGCGCTGGCAGGAGGCTCTGTCCAGACCGCCCTATGTCAGCACCAGCACTGCAAGTGTGCAAAAGCTACCACCGCGAAATCCTCCTCCTTCGAAGGGTGTGGTGAAGGATCCAATCACCAAGGGATCTGTGAGGAGGTGCAAAAACATGTGCTGAGTAAACTGGCCATTGGAGCAGTGGCCCAAGAAACAGAGAGAGGTGATTGCTTATTGGGGGCTACAAGGCTGAATAGGGAATATGATTGCATATGAGATTATGTCAAAATGTGCGTTCAGGCAACACGTGCTGGAGCGACGCATGAAACCTCGTATTGGGGACTCATGAAAAACAACAATTTTTGCACTGCATCTGTCAAATTTGTTGTGTGAATCGCGCGAACTGATGATCACTGATGATGCGTTTTATGGTACGCCCAGACTCGCCTTAGGGCGACTTCACCTTCAATGCATGTACCCATGCGGGGGGTTGACTTTCCACTAGGTGGGTGAGCTATTGGCCACAAAGCGGACCAAAAAAGTGGTCGTAGGGCAACCGAATAAAATTTGGCGCGCCGGCTGGATAATCCTTGAAATTAGTTGCTACAACTGGCCGCAACCCATTTTCGAAGCACTTACTGATTTGAGGGATGATCCAAGCAGTGCAGAGTGCAGAGCAGACAAGTTCAGAGAGAAGCGACAAAGCTGCGAAACACATACTGAACCTGAGCAACGGACTTCCAAACCCGTGCGAGAAACCATTTGCGTGCTCAAGCACATGCAAGCAAAGATCGTTAGAGATCTAAGTGGACTTGCGCCAAGAATATGGTTAAACATGGCTAAAAGCAACCCGCCCTGCAAAATGATACATAGGGGGCTCACTTTTTGATAAAGCACTTTGCCGAGATTCGATCATGGCTCACATGAAAGACTCCCTGTCAACCAAATAGTAGACATGCTCTACAGCAGGCTTTTGAAAGTGCTCATTGCATGCGCTTGACCTGTGACAGGATGGCAGAGGTACCTCTGGGTGCACGCACAAGAGATGCTGGAGCACCAAAAAGGGGCACTGCTGCTAGCGCTACACCAAGAAGTGCTTCTGCCCCACCAAAAGATGCGCCGTTCACTTCAACAAGTGCTCCACCCAGTTCAAGAAGTCCCGCACCGCCAAAAGATGCGCCGCTCACTTCAAGAAGTGCTCCACCCAGTTCAAGAAGTGGTCCCGCACCGCCAAAAGATGCGCCGCTCACTTCAAGAAGTGCTCCACCAAGTTCAAGAAGTGGTCCCGCACCACCAAAAGGGGCTCCACCCACTTCAAGAAGTGGTCCCGCACCACCACAAGGGGCTCCACCCACTTCAAGAAGTGGTCCCGCACCACCAAAAGGTGCTCCACCCACTTCAAGAAGTGGTCCCGCACCACCAAAAGGTGCGCCGCCCACTTCAAGAAGTGGTCCCGCACCACCAAAAGGTGCTCCGCCAACTTCAAGAAGGTCAGGGTTGCGCTTGTATCGTTTTTTGACTGGCTTGTGTCGTTTTTCCCAACAGTGTACGGTAATGGGTTTTCAGCCCAGATAAGCTCCGGTGTCCTCCGGTGCAGCTCCTGGGTCAGATTCCGGAAGGTTTCGGTGCAGGGTTCCCAGACAGGTTACGGAAGGTTGGTGATTCAGGTTCCGGAAGCTTCCGGTGCAGTGCCAAGGAGAGGTTCCAACCCGTTCCGGTGCAGTGCCCAGGTCAGCTTCCGAAAGGTTTCGATGCGGTTCCCAGTCAGGTTTAGGACCTTTCCGGTGCGCTTTCCAGGTCAGGGTGCGTTCCGATGCCGTTCCGCAATCAGGTTCCGGAAGGCTCAGGTGCAGCGGAAACTAAGTGCAAAGGCTCAGCTGCAAAACCAAGTAATGATCAAAATCGATAACTGCTGCTGTTGGGGAACCACGGAAGCTTACTTTTTCATCTCTGGTACCTCTTTGATTGGCATTTCCGTACGTTTCGGTGTCATCAAACATGGCTAGGTGGGAAATGTCCGAGCTAAATGTCGTTTTAATATGTTTTAATATCATGAGAAAACCATCTATAAATGGACATTGTCAATTGCCATGTTTGATGAAGATAGTGTGGTGTTTTTTCCCTGTCAGAGCACATATAAAAATCAGTTCGCGATGTCTCTGCTGCTTGCCCACAGCCTTTTCAAGCTGTGCCATTTTGTAGCCGGGTTGTGCTGCTTTTGTGGTTGTTGTGGTTGTGCTGCTGCGTTTGTGCTATCAGCATCAACAAGGTCGAAAACAACCAAATTGCCTTACTTCGGGTGATCCCACACTATTCTGACATAGGTCCTGACATATAATCTGAACGTCTATATGGCACATATACATACCTGGATCCCCTTGATTGTGGAAATTTCCACACCAAACCCAAAACGATTTTGGGGGTTGGTGTAAAAAAAGAACACCGCAGAGTGGTATTTACCGTTCGGGACTCTTCGGACGTTCTGGAATGGAAACAAGCGTTCGAAAAGCGTTCAAACAGCGCTGTAAAGGTGTTCAAAAAGCATGCGGAAGCGTTCAGAAGCGTTCTGGAGTAAAAGAAGCGGTCTGGAGTGGAAACAACCGTTCATGAGTTCTTTTTCTCTTGATTTTGGCATAATTGTTCGATTTTGGCTTTGGTGTGGAAATTTCCACGATCAAGGGGATCCAGGCATATGTTTTGATATTCTATCTGATATTCTTTCTGGCATATACTCTGACATTTTATCTGACATTCTTTCCGGCATTCTATCTGGCATCTATTCCGACATAATTCTATCCGGCATGAATTTTGACATTCTTTTTGACATTCTTTCTCGCATTGGATCTGACATATATTCTGACATTCTGTCTGGCAGTTTGTTTGGCATGTGTTCCGGTCCAGTCGTGCCCAGCTGCATCCGGAGCTGGCGATGGGTGACGAGATGACAGAGATAGAGAGGACGAGGGGTAAAGAAGGAAGAAGAAGGAAGGAAGAAGGAAGGAGGAAGGAAGGAAGGAGTTGCACCTTTGTTAAAATGGAGAGACCCTCAGTTGGCAGGTGGGGAATAGCAATGAGAGCAGCTTTCATTTTTCAACATTTAGCGAATGCCATGCAAATTGCAGATTGTGTGGCGCCAAAATGCTACAAATACCGTCCAAATAAAATCGTAAACGTGATGCTTTTGAATAGTGCAAATGCCGGCTCCAAGATGCTGCGAATGTTCTGCCAACAAGAGATCCAAGGTCCAAAATATTGGGATTAGCGTCCAAATTAGCGATGTTGGCTCCAAAATGCTGCAAATAGCGTGCAGATGCGAGGTTTTGGCTCCAAAATTGCTGCAAGAAAATATATTTTACTTGTTTTAGTTCCCAAAATGCAACCAATAATAGCAAGGAAAAGTGCCCATACTTAAAAAAAACCTTGTCCTTTGCTCAAATGAAAAATTAGACCGGGAAGATGAAACAAATACTTTCTTTTTGTGTGATTTCTGATGCTTGTTTCGGTCTGCTGAAACACACAAGTCCAGCGCAGTGTTCAGGCTTCCTGGGACAAGTGGGCCGCAAGCGAAGAGTGCACCTGCTCAAAGAGCATCGATGGTGAAGCAGAACATTCTCAAGACCACCCCGAAGAGGAGTGGGCGGCTGGGGGAGTGGTTGGGATACACACAAAACCAATAGTACTAAACAACCTTAAGCCTAACCGCAAATAAACCCAAATTGCAAATACCGTGCAAATACGAGGTTTCAATTCAAACATGCTGCAAATAATACCGTGATTTTTCTGCAACAACTGCAAATGCTACTGACTATTGCAGTTTTTTTGCTCCCAAATTTCGCAAATTTCGGTGCAAATACAGGATTTTAACAACGCTGCAATTAATAACTTGCAAAGTAGAGATTCTATCTCAAAATGCTGCAAAGACGCTGCATACGAGAGATTCAAGGTTCAAAAAGCTGCAAAGACCGTCCAGCTTACACGCTGNCTTGCAAAGTAGAGATTCTATCTCAAAATGCTGCAAAGACGCTGCATACGAGAGATTCAAGGTTCAAAAAGCTGCAAAGACCGTCCAGCTTACACGCTGTGTGATAATTTGCACACAAGAGTGACGAAGAAGGGGCATGATTTGCAAAATGATCGTTTTTTGGTGTTGCAAAATGACTGTCTCGAGTGGTGGTTGGGGATGTTGCTAAAGGGTTATGGCCTATGGCAGCCTATCTGCAAACAATTGTTGCTNTTTGGTGTTGCAAAATGACTGTCTCGAGTGGTGGTTGGGGATGTTGCTAAAGGGTTATGGCCTATGGCAGCCTATCTGCAAACAATTGTTGCTAGAGGGCCATCACCCCACCACTTGAGAACATCCGATAGGACAAGACCTAGAATTGTTTGAAAGGAAAATATACAGGAACCTCCATAATTGTGGGTTAAACCCACGGTTTCGTGCAGATTTCTCTTTCAACTAGTGACATCCCTCAGTGGAGTTGGAAAGACCCAAACTCGCCAGGCCGGCTGGAAAAGACGNATCTTGTTGGCTCTGATCAACATCACTTCTTGGGTGGTCATAGTGGGTAGAAATCAATTTTGGGTGGCTGAACATCACTTTTTGGTGGAACAGGGGTAAACCATTCTTTTTCCCAATTGCGAAACTTCCCTGGCACCTCCATCTCTTTGATGAAGTGAACTTGGTATGTCCCAAGATACCACCAAATGCCTTCATGTTGTTTGGTGATCCCGAAGAACCTAGACCAGGAAGATGAAGATGGAACAAATAACAAAGACTTTTTTTAAAATGTACGATTTTTGATGCTTGCAACGTTTCAGTCTGCTGAAACACACCAGTCCAGCGCAGTGTTCAGGCTTCCCGGGACAAGTGGGCCGCAAGCAAAGAGTGCACCTGCTCAAAGAGCATCGATGGTGAAGCAGGACAATCTCAAGACCACCCCCCAGAGGAGTGGGCGGCTGGGGGAGTGGTTGGGATAAACACGAAACCAATAGTACTGAACTCTAAAACAACCTCAAGATTAGACCTAAGCCTACATGAAGCCAAACGTGTCTGAACCCAATGAAACTTTGGGCGAACGTCCGTCCGTAGGGATATTTCAGAGGAGAAAACGTTGCAAATACCATGCAAGCAAAGATTCAATCCCCAGTATGATGCAACAGTTGTGCTAACAACAAGGGACAAATTACAAGGAAAAAAGAACAGGTTTCACTTTTGAACATGTAGCAAATACCATGCATCTTGTAGATTTTTGCTCCAAAATGTTGCAAATACGGTGCAAATACGATATTTCAGTTTGAACATTCTGCAAATAATGCTGAGTGCAGTATAGGTGCTGGCTCCAGGATGCAACGAATTTTCTGCGAAAAAGTGATGCAGGGTTCAAAAATGCTGCAAATACTACTGAGTATTCCAGTTTTTGCCTCCAAAACTGCCGCAAATTTCGGTGCAAATGCGGGATTTTAACTTAACAATGCTGCAATCAATACCTTGCAAAGTAGAGATTCTATCTCAAAATGCTGCAAAGACGCTGCATACGAGAGATTCAAGGTTCAAAAAGCTGCAAAGACCGTCCAGCTTACACGCTG
>BGPT01000024.1:599229-640301 GCA_003297045.1 Symbiodinium sp. clade C Y103 | reverse complement strand
GGCTCACGCACGGTGCAAGCAAGTTCTATAAATGAAAAAGGTCTTATAGTATATCCAAAAGGCAACTTCCGCCCCGCCTCGTGCGGGAACTACTGGTACTATATTCATGATCATCATGCCCTGCATCCTTGATTGAATCATATGGAGGTTTCCTAAAATAGGGGTACCCCCAAATCATCCATTTTAGATAGGATTGTCCATTATAAACCCTCCAATTTTGGGTACCCCCATTTTAGGAAACCCCCATATGAATCATATGGATGATCTATTTTCAATTGTAGGAAGAAGCTCGGAGAAACGCCGCCGAGGATTGCTGGTGCCATGCCTTGGGGGACTACGAGGTGCGGTTTCCGCCGCATTTTTTTCCGAGGGCAAGGGGTCATTTAATGACCACATATTGATAAGCATTGGGGAATTATTGAATAATTATTGTAACTATATTGTAACTATTAGTGCAATTATCAGGATAATATGATATTGTTTTTTTTATTCCCCTTGCGAACCATCATGGATGTCAAACGGAATTGATTTTCATATCTTTGCCAGATGATCAACATTAACCTATGCAAAACTGGTGACTTGGCTGGACGTTTTTGTTTTTTTCTGATTTAGCCTGATTTAGCCACTGAATTCAGGTCAAGGCCTAGAGATCTTTCTGGCATGTTCCTGGCGCATGTCAGGCCTTGAACACCAAAGCTTCCAACTCCAGGGCTGCTTTGCAAGAGGCTGGGGAGGGTCCAACAAATACCAGGATGGCTTCAAGATGCTTCAAGTCAGAAACTGGAGAAGCGAAGCTATAAATCATTGGGGATATTTCCCAGCTACCTAGTTCTCATCACAGTTGCAGGATTCTCAGTTGAGAAAATCTCCTGGCAGATGGCCCGCGGCTCCCGCAGGTCCGACGACAGGTCCGCAGACACGAACAGGCCTTCATCCAGGCGCGGCTGGGGATTTGGTGGATGCCCATCTTTTTGGGTGTTGGTGTCAAGTAATCTGATTTCATTCCAGAAAAATATCCCCTGGCTCTCAGGCTAGGTCCCAAAATTGGGAATCACAAAACCGTTCCCTTGTGGGGATTGTTTGCTCATGAAAATAAATCATTTGGCTGGACGCACGTCTCACTTCTTTGACGCATCGCGCATATTCTTTCACCTCTTCTCAGGCTGCACAGCGTTTCACCGAGGTTGCCAATCAGCCCCTTGGCCATCGTCAAATTCATTTCCTCCAAATTGCTGCCTTTGATACCCACAAGCTGAAGAAGAAGAAGAAGAAGAAGAAGGAGAAGAAGGAGAAGAAGGAGAAGAAGGAGAAGAAGACGACGACAAATAACATGTTGATCAACCAAACGCAAAGTAGCATCGTTGCATTTTGCAGTATTTTCCACTACTTCTTAATTCTTTAGCCAGCGCATGTTGCAGCCACTGAAGGCTTGTTGCTTGGCTTGAACCTCAGATGTGCCCAGCTGCGTCTTGGAACGATCTCTTTCAAAGAATCAAAATTCCACCCACCTCTGCCGAGGACAAGCGTTCTGGTGCCGTGACCCCTGCTATAGTCTTGTGTGGAGAGCTGTGTTGCTGGGAGCCTGTAGCAAAATGACTTTGAAACAGTAACGGGGTCCATCTCCAATGCCTTGCAAGTCCTTCAGGAAAAGACTCGTGTGCGACAACATACGGCTTGTGTAGGGACACCGACGCAGTGAAATGATATGAAGCGGAGTGAGATTCAAGAACAAGCTGGATTCTGAGCCTCAATTGCACAGATCATTTTTCTAAGTTTCCATGAATGCTAATTGATGGGTCCTGGGTAAATAAGCTGATATCGATCTCTTGGGTTCGTGTGAAGACTTTTCCCCCAAGAAAGTCACAACAACCTTCATTTCCAGAAAATACGTGTGTGTGTATATATAGAAATACAGAAATACAGATCATTTCGTGATCTTTTTTAGCGAATTCTCCGACCAACCCGACTATCATATATATATATATATATAATATAATATATAATATAATATATAATATAAATATAATATATATATATATATATACATGTTTCTCCATGTTGGTTGGTGTCCGACTACAGATCGGTTCTCTCTGCCAGGAAGCTTCGCTTGCTGGAAGCGAAACGCTCGCAGTTGCGCGCAGCAGTGGAGCTGCGGCAGAAGCTTCCCAACCTCGAGCGGGACACGGCTGGGTGTGGTGAAGCCATCCCCAATGACTTACCAGAAATGGTTGGTATTAGCAGGATAGAATGGGATATATGATATATGATATATATATATATATGATATATGATATATATATATATGATATATGATATATATATATATATAAATAATATGATGTGTATATATATATGATATATATATATGTATACATCATATATATATATATATGTATTATAATAAGTATACGGATGGAATATCAATGGAACATTCATAGAGTGTTAATGGCATACACCATGGAATTTCTGGCTGGGAAATATGGGGATTTAACCAACAACACTAATGGTATAATGGGGGTAGAATGGAGATATAATGGGGATATACCCTCCTGTATCAAACATGGCTGGCTGGGAAATCCCCTACAAATGGAAGTTTCAATGGGAACATCATCATAAATGGAGGATAAATGCTGGGTAATAAGCCAGATATGGGAAGACATATTTGTACTTAGTCTGGATGTGTAACATGACAGACATGGAAAGAAGCCACTTGATTTAGAGTGAAATGGGTAATTACTTCATCATTTTGCCTGGTTTATTAATGTTTATGGTATCTAATGGGGCATTTGTTTTGCAATTTGGATGGTGAAAGAGGTTACTGCAACCAGCTAAAAAAGAACTTTGATGCAAGGTATCTAACGTTGCGGCAAGACCCTATGGTTTGCCCGTGACTCGTAGTTGATGTTGTCGTCAACGTCAAGATCATGTATATATCATGTATATATCATGTATATATCATGTATATATCATGATGTGATACATGATGTATATCATGATATATATATATATATATCATTTTATAACTCATGATAACTTATATAAACCCTAAATGAAACCCTAATTGAAGTATGCGTAGTTGTTTCCCGGGGCCCGGTTTTTTTTTGACTTATGATGACTTATATTACATAAACCCTAAATGAAACCCTAATTGAAGTATGCGTAGTTGTTTCCCGGGGCCCGGTTTTTTTTTGACTTATGATAACTTATATTACATAAACCCTAAATGAAACCCTAATTGAAGTATGCGTAGTTGTTCCATGGGGCCGGGGGATTTTACAACTCATGAAAACTTATATAAACCCTAAATGAAACCTCAATTGAAATATGTGTAGTTTAAATGAAACCCCTCTATTGATTGATGGTTGGTAAAAAATTCCAAAAACCCCGTGGTTTGCCCTCCGGGCAAGCCCAAACCACGGGGTCTGCGCCTAACGTTAGCCATGCATTCTCTGCGGGTTATAGGAGCATTTGCATGCAGAAGACGAGCTGGACACTGCTGGGAGCCAAGCTGTAGTGGTTCACTGCCCCTTTCTGATAGGAAGCTGCGATTTGGGGTTCTGAAAGATGGAGAATGATGGAACATCTTGGTACACTCTCTTACTTTATCCGGGAATCAATAGTGGCTATATGCAATAGGAAAATCAACTTCCAGACCCCATTTTCAGGTTCCATGAGAAATTTAGGGGGTGTATATCATTGTATCATGATTGTAATCATCAACACAGGTCTTTCCTGCTGGGTTTGTGGATGATGAATCTGTGAGGCTCAGACGGAGCTCCGGAAGCAGAAGAGGCGCTTGCAGGTGCGCGCCGCGCCTTGAACAGGGGAAGATCATGGCAAACCGTTCAAGCAGTTCTTGGTACTCCGAAATTGGACGGTTTAGGGTTCCAACACAACCACGATAGTCACTATAGCATCTGTCTGGCTTGGAAGGAGCGTGCATAATTCTGATCCCAGCCACTCAAAGGGAACATTTATATATTCGCACTGTTCACGGAGCAGATCAATGTGACCTACAGAGATCCCAAGTCTGCACCCGATACGCGTGTTCATGAGCAGTGGCAAGCTCGCCAATGACAATGGTTGCATCTTCAGGATCACCTTCCCAATTTTCCAGTATGGATTTTCATTTTTTCCATGAAACCCCTTTAAAACACTTTAAGCCAATCAGCCAAATGTCGGGATGATGTCCGAAGTTTCCTCGCCAGGCATCAAGCTCTAGGCGTCGGCCCGCCAGCCCTGCGGCCACTGCAGGGTATGTCCTGGAGCAACAATGTGTTCGAAGCTCAGGGGAGAAACGCCAGTCCTGGATCTAGCATCCAACTGGATGTTTTTTTGGGACCTGGGGACTTGGAAGTCCCCCAACTTGGGGCTATTATATACATTCTATACAAGGCCATGGAGCACTTTTGAAGAGGGATGCTCATCAAAGGATGTAAAGTTGTGGGAATGGTCCCAGATTCAAAACACATATGCCCAACACTAGATGGAAGGATAATGAAAACAGTCGGGAGACAACCAATGGTAGACAGGAATCGAACCATAGGTCCAACGATGCAACTACCAACAAGAAGGGATGGAGTTGCAACCAAGATATCGCAAAATCATGGAATCCCCTGGAAGTCAGCATCCCAGGAGTTGCGTGTAGCCCATGCTCAAAAGCGCGTGGATGACCTGCACGAGCAGTTGCGGGATGCCGAGTGGAGGCGTTTGGGTTGTCACCAGAGGTGTTTGGGAAATCTTGCCATAGCATCTGAAATTCAGATATAATTAATGTATAATTCATGTAAATCATGTATTAAAAAACGGGGATGATCAGAGCACCTTAGCCAAGCTCAGCTCGGCGTCATCCATTGGGATCCGTTGGACCGTCCCATCGGCTGTGACAGGCTCCATGAGGCTGAGCAGAGCCTCCCTATGGAACTGGGGCCACATGAAGAGGCTGGAGTGGAACCAAGACAGCCAACAAAGATGGGCATGGAAGCAACAATACTTGGAACTTATGCATGTAGGTAATTATATCCTTATTGTTTGTTTGTGTATGTATATATGTGTATATATATATACATACACATTCTAATATAATATAGTATATACATATATGTTTAAAGAATACAAGTTTCATCATACTTCAAGATATTCTGGTCGCTTCGCGAGGACAACCGCCTGCACCGGAGTGTTAGCTTGGGAGTTCCAAAATTGGAGTATGTTGGTCCAATGTTGACTCTATGTTGGGCCGTGTTGGGCCCATGTTGGGCCGATGTTGAGCCATATTGGGCGCATGTTGGGCCCATGTTGAGCCATGTTGGGCCCATGTTGGGCCTATGTTGGGCCGTGTTGGGCCCATGTTGGGCCGATGTTGAGCCATATTGGGCCAATGTTGGGCCTATGTTGAGCCATGTTGAGGGATGTTGGGCCTATGTTGAGGGATGTTGGGCCTATGTTGGGCCCATGTTGGGCCATGTTGAGCCCAAGTTTGGCAACTTGGTCGATTTCACGACCTTTTCAAAAACGTGGAAAAACCCACGATTCTAGAGCAAAAATGCCCGCCCCCCCCCAAGCTAAAGCTTAATAGCTATTGCAATTGCTTTCGGATCACGCGTGCCAACAAAAAACGCCTCAGCACCTTCGGTGCGGGCGGATTTCAAAATTCCACTTGTTCTTTTTTCCTGAAGTTATGGGATATCAGCACTGGCCGCAGGACTCCGGCGGCTTTGCACGCAGCTCCACGGTTGACCTCATGGCTCCATCGGTGCCGGGACTCCCAAGGTGACAAGTGGAGGTTTCTCACAAAGAGCATAGACATGTCATGGATTTCTATGGATTCATGATGGATTTACATGGACTTATGATGACGTTGGGATGTCTTTGGCCCCCGCAAATATTAGATTTGCCAAGAAGTCGGCCCCCCCTTCCGTTGGCCGATACCCCTTGGCTCACCTTGGAACGCCCAGGGATCCACATCTCACCAACGAGGAGCGACTGGCCCTGAAGCTGGCCACGTGCATCGCCTCAGATGCGGATGGCTTTTCTCGGGAGGTAAAAAAACATGGTAGTTGAACATGGCAGACATACCCATGACCCATGTGCAACCAGTAGATCATCTGCATTTCTTTGGAATTTCCCATGAATCGTCGACAAACGTAGATTTTCGTCGGTTCTCCAGCACACCATGATTGCTCAGCATGGAAATATGTCACTAAGCAATTCCCCAAACTTCATCAAGTTTTGAACTGGTGGAAGTTCGCATATCTAGCCGCTATAGCCCTGTCCTTTGTCTCTGAATTTTGACGTTTTGCATGGAGCAGCTGACAGGTTGCAACAATTCCATGAAGAGATGGTGGCTCTGGCCGGATCCTGGAACGTCGTAGCGAGAAGCATCAACAAATCTCCTGGAATTCAGCCGGTCCCCTGTTTTTTTTCATTTTTTTCTGCCTGCTAAACGGACAAAACCATGAACTCACAGTGAATCGTTCCCATGTTTGTGGGTTGTATATTCCATCTTCTAGGGTCCGTATCGGCTTCCAGTTGATAATTCTATTGCATTTGCTCTTGATTCCCAATTTTGTCTAGACCTCATGGTTCATATATTCCGAGTCAACACCCGACCCATTCTTTGATTATCCCAAATCAACTGACCGTTGCGACAGTCGCGTTGAGGCCTCGGAATCTCAGGCAGAGCATGATAAGATGCTGCGGAAGGTCTGGGAGGGCGGAGAATTCCATGGCCATGCTGAGAAGTGACACATGGGCGCTGTGGAGGGGTATTTTTTTTTGTGAAATATCAAGAAGGAAATCTCCTACACTTGCAGCTGGTGAGCATTTTGGGCATTTGATGTTGGTCTTGCAACCTGCAAGCTAGCTTATTACGTTCCAGTGGAAGTTGGTAATTGTGAAAATGTCTCTCTACTCAGACTTGCAGCAATCTGAAGAATTGACACTACTGACACTGACCCCCCAGTCAATTTCTTTCATACCGATAGTTCTGACAATCAATCCACCATTTTCTTCCCACCTTGCAAGGTTGAACAGAGAAAGGTTCAGGCAGCCCTGAAGCAAGCTGTAGAGCCCGACTTCATGTCCGGTCCCCAGAGCACTCTCAGCCTTGGGACTGGCCAGCATCCAAAAATGGTCAATTTCGTATTATGTCATAGTCAAAGGGAGGGGGGATACCCACATTTTGAGCTGGGCTAAAGACCTTGGCTTAAGGTGCCCCATCCTTCACGAGAGGATGAAAGTCCCGGTCGGGGCCTAAATCCCGTGGACTAGTGGGACTGCAAAGGGTCATGGAGTCATGCCCGTCAGAAGTTAGAGAGACAGATGGTTTTTTGTTTCGAGTAATGTGGTCAAGGCATGCCGTGTCGTTGGAACCGCAGGGGTCAAGCTGCTATGCCATGGCAATGAAGCCGCAAGCTGCACAAGCCTGGCTGGTGCAAAATCTGTCCATGGTCGCCGTTGAGCCTGCAACAAGTTGGTGCTGAGGGGAGCATTCTCCCCTTTGGAAGGAAGAACTGGGAGACTGGGAGGAGCAGAATTATCAGAAGGCCCTTCGATCTGAATTCCATGACGGGTGACTTGGATGCTGTAAGCTGCAGACGTTTTGGATTTGGACTAGTACTCCGGCTGTTTGAAGAGTTTCCGGCTTTCACAAAATCATAGCCCCTGAGAATCTTGCAAATAAAAGAGAACATCATCAGATTGGGCCACTTGCTCTGCGCTGACTTTCTGCGATCTAAGGTTCTACTCCCGTAGGATTTCATGAGGAATACACAAAGAAACCCAGTTCGGACATGACGTTTCTTGGCTAGCAAAACTGGATGCAAGGTGCCGGGTCCTTAAAAGCCAACTATTCCCACTCCTTTTCTGCAGAATGGGAGCACAATTGGTTTAGATGCGGCAATTGCTGCCATGGGATTCGTTCTTCCAATGGTACCGGACTTTGATATTGTTAGGAAGCCAAGTACTGACAGGACAGGGCCATTCCTCCAAAGTCAAAGTAAACCCTGGGGTCGTCCCGGATGACAGTTCCACCTGTGACCGTTTGTGCTCGAGCGCTTTGCACAGCCACGCCCGGCCTCAAACTGACCGGGCGCCTGGCGCGGGAGCCATGGGTCGATGATCTGCAATGGGAAAGACCAAGCGCAGCCTTGATGTAGAGGAAGAGGGACTGATACTTGGGCCTTTAGAATTGAAAGTCGCATAAAGTTGCTGGACTTAGGGGAAATGGGAAAATCATGCGCTCTACTTTCCAGCCTTTGGGGGCCAATTTTTTTTTTCCCACGGCTGCAACTTAGGAATACTGCGTTGTTTAGGATTCCTATAGGTGTTTGTCCAACAGTTCTGCTGCCCAGTGCTTTCGGGGGTCCCATTTTTGTGTCCCAGTCCCACCATTCATGGATTCATCACCATTTCATCCTCTACCAGTCCCTATTTTTTTGGCTGGGTCTGTTTGTTTCAAGTGTCCTATTTTTGTGTTGCTGAAGTTTTGACATGATTGAGACTGAAAGCTTCACAAACTCCTGATCTCATTGTATTTTCCCCATTTTTCGTGGGTCAAACCATTCCAATTCTTGCTTTTGAATACTTTTCCCATCTAGTCCCCCATCTCCAGATCTCATCTTTCCACCAAAAAAAATGCCGAGGATCGCCTTCGCCTTTGGCAAGGTCCTTAGCTCCGTCCGCGGGTGCCTTGGGAAGTTCTCCAGCAGCAAACCCCCCGAGCCCGCGGCAGAGGTGGTGGAGCTGCTGCAGGATATGAAAATCACACCGCGGCTGGTGATGCTCAGATGGGAACTAGTGAAAACTTGGGGAAATTGGCTGGTGAAAACTGGTCACAATATGGTAACAAATTGGGGATGGTCATCACTCCCATTAGAATCCCATAAGCATTTTAGAATATTTAGATACCCCAGTACATTTGGATTCCCTATGGGATGGATGACCATGCCATACCAGCTTTTCACTTTGAAGGTTAGGTGATTTTACAATACAAGACATACTTGGGAATGGCGGTATTTTCAAGACACCAATCTGCCGTCCCCCCACTTTGGCACATTGTTTTCTTAGTTTCACCATGTTTAACCTTCAGGTCCTGTAGGTTGCCCCGCCCCATGTGGCTGAGGATCCATTTCCATCAGATCTTCAAGCAGCTGAAACAGTCGGACCCCATCACCTTACGCGTGGGTCCCAATGAGGTCAGTACGGCCAGCATGACGCGCTTGGTGAAAAATCATCGGAAGTGGGTGGCCAAGATCTTGATCTTGCTGTTGGATTTGGCAGGTTACAAGGACACGGTGACCTGGGACGGCTTTATCTATGTGACGATGCAGTTCTGCAGCATGTCCAAACTGGAACTATGTCAGGTGATGTTTTATATCGTCAGCAAAGAAATGAAGAGCTGGACTGTGCATTATTTGACCAGCAGCCAGCTGGAAGAATTCTATGATGATTATTACACCTGCCCAGTGCAAGCTTTCAACACCAACTCCATCGATTTTGCCAAGCTGCCTCTGGCAAAGTACCGCATGCAAGATTACATCGAGCTGTGCTACAGGCAGATCGGTTGAAGCAGAACTTTTCCTGCCACCCCAGCCGTGAGTTCGAAGCAATAAATTGAAGTGTTCAGTGTGATACCCTCTGGTAAACTAACATAACTATGGAAAATCACAATTTTTAATGGGAAAATCCACCATAAATGGATGTTCAGTGTATTTTGTTCAAATTGTTCAATCAATGGAAAACCCCGTCGTCATTTTCGCACGATTTCAAAGTCACCAGCCGTCACCTTACATTACGCTGGGCCTCCAACTCCATCCTCACTTTTTTCAAGATCAAGACCGTTCAGGCTACATTGCATCCCAGTTTCTTTTTGGATTTACCTTCTTTTCCCTCTATAATTCTTGTGGTTTGGTGGTTTCCAAACTCTCCGTTGCGAGAAAAGTTCCGCGTCTGAGGTTCAGCCAACTCATCAATCCCTGCATGCACCTGCAGCGATCCCTTCAGCAGTCCTTGGCCTCGCTACGCTTTTGGTCCAACGTGGATCGTGGGGTCAAGGTCTACAACCGCAGCTGAACCGCAGCTATTCTTGGAAGCCAGTGGCAGCTGCAAATGGCAAGCCTAGTAAACCCGGTATATAAGCTTAAAGAGGAGTTCCAAGAGTGTCACCTATCAAGCTATGAGAAAGCTTCAAATTCTTAGCTGCAACTGGCTTCCCAAGTAAGCTTTATTTGAATGCTATTCCTCCCATCAGCCACAGCATCAGAGGGTGTTTCCTAATGGGGGGCTGCTTTTGTTGGGGTCTTGACATCTCCGGACCAATGGCAGATCAATAGCCGACCTTTTTGCAGGCAAAATCAGCCTAGACTTCTTCCGTGTGTTGAAAGTCACCAGTATTTTGGAGCTGATGCAGCGACAAGCCGGCACCATCGTGGGACCCATTCAATCACATCGCTTGGCGACCAGAGAGGCCTTCGCAACATCTGTCGGCACATCGAAAACCGGGTACAAGGACCAGATTGAATGGTTGTATTATATATCTAAATCAACTCTTTTTAATTCTAAGTGGCTTTACTTGTCATTTTACAAGACTTTCGCAGCTCTCCAGTCTCTTTTTGCTCTGTTTCGACATCCGTTGGGATGCAGGATGACATTGAAAACTTCAAGGTGTCGGTGTTGAAAGCCATGGACACGGTGCGTCCGGTGAAGTGCGGCGTGTTGCCGTTACCCACCTTGGGTGTCCATCGACCTGTCAAGGAGAAACTGAAGCGCGAGATCAAGTTGCCTCACTGGATGTATCGACAGCTGGAACAGAACCAGGTACCAGGAGTCTATGGTGGACAATCCCTGGGACATGCTGCGATGCTGGAATTTTCCAAGAGAGAGAAGCTTGCCTTAAGTCACTGTCAAAACTCTGGCAAAGAAGTGCAGAATGTTGCGAATCGCCATTCCTCCACACCTGTCATAGAACGATTCGGTAGAAAGAAAGGCAGAAACTGAACAGAAATGGGACAGGTAAAGATGATGATGATGATGATGATGATGATGATGATGATGATGATGATGATGATGATGATTATGATGATCCGGGCTATGGGTCAATGGTCATCTCCAAGCATCTCAGGTGATGCAAACTAACCGAGTGCTACGTAGATATTGAGGTCCTCACTCCGGTTTGTCATGATGTTCCCCATGAAAGATATTGAATTTCTCACACATAAAATTCCCCAGAACTTTCAACAGCCTCCGAGGAAGATTCCACCAACGATTCAGGGTCCCGAGATGCCCAAGTCGGTGGAAGAATCTGAAAGGCCCAGAGTTTCGAGATGTTTCGGATGTCATTTTGGAAACTTGCGAAGTCACAGAGTTTGAAGAGTTTTGCGACTTTTCATTGCTTTATTCTGATCAGTTTGATTTTAAAAGACGTA
Organism: Symbiodinium sp. clade C Y103; assembly: GCA_003297045.1. NCBI lineage: Eukaryota > Dinophyceae > Suessiales > Symbiodiniaceae > Cladocopium > Cladocopium sp. clade C. Next base: position 628,878 of record BGPT01000024.1, on the reverse strand, counting down.
AAGCAATATCATTTTGGGGTACTGTACTCAAGTTTGATCCTATTCTCCGTTTGTTGCATTCCCCTGGCTGATCTTCGGCGATTTTGGATGCCTGGCAGGTTGATCCGGTCCACTTTTGGCGAGGTGTCTGCTCTGAAGGTGGGCTGTGTACCTCCAACATCCATGGAATTTGAAGCACCGAAAAATGGGTTGGTTTACCCTCTGGTAAACTAACATAGCTATGGAAAAACACCATTTTAATAGGAAAATCAACTATAACTATTTCGCACTTAGACTCAGAACGACTTGGATGACTTAGAACGATCACTTGGTTGTTGACTTGGGCTGGCCTTGTGATGCCCACTTTGCTGGATCAGTGGTTCCATGGGCCATGGGTTGCTGGGGGTTCACCAGCATCGCAGGCAACCACCATCCGCCACGTTGCTGCGAACCTCTTCCACCATGCTGCGAAGCCACCCTCTGAGGACACTCGACAGAAGGCCCGGGTAGGAAAAGTCGAATAAAACATGTGGCGTTGGGCGGTCCTTCGAGTGGTGGATGTTTGTGATGGCTTCAAATGATTCATGATTCTGTTGAATGTGCGGACCTTCACTGCCACCTGCCAGACATTGATCCGAAGCCAAGAGCTGGAGTTCATTCGGATGAGCCGACGGGACGACGATCCACCCAGCTTGGTCTCCACGATGTACCGCCTCTTCCAGGAGGAGTTGATTCATCGCAGTCCACCCAAAGACGGTGAGTTGCCCATCTTCATGGTGAGCTCAGGGGCCGCCTACAAGCCCCCGGGCATGGGTGGCTCTGGCGCGGACGGTGCTGAGAAAAAGTAGTTAGGGACTGGAGGCCTGGGCCATTGATGTGCAAACTTGGGCTCCTAAATTGGAAACTCCATTCTGAGTCCAAAGTTTCATTGTGTCTTTGGAGCAGAACTCTAGCAAGAAGAAATCGATGGCCTCGTTTTTCCAGCCTGTAGTTAGGATTCTTTTTAGAAGCCGAACCGAATTTGAAGCATTGCATGGTTTCACTGCAGCACAAAGACGCTGCCCTGCCGGTAGTCTCTCAAACACGGGACTACGCTTAATGTAGGAGCCACTTTGTTTGGGTTTGGAAGTCTTGCAGGCAGTTGGAGGGATGGGACTTTGTTCAACAGTAGCTCCTACCTACAACTTGAAGAAAGTATGTTTTGATCTGTTTTGCATATCATGATTGACCCCAGATCTGAACATTGTGGCGCATAGGAGATGTTTGTGATTCTCTTACGCCGTGGACATGAGTCCGCCTGCAAGTGTAAAGTTCTGAAGCGACCTCTCTCTCTCTCTCTGTCTCTGTTGAATCCCGACACCGACATGTCCCCGTGAGAACACAAACGACTCAAACGGTACTAGTCGCTCCACTTCGCTCCATGTTAAACTTCAATCTGACGCCCTTTGAATTTCCTCAGGCCCCAAAGTCAGCACACGAAAGATCACGGACCTGTTTCGGACCTGTTTCCTGCAATTTGTGCTTGGAACCCAGGTTTGCCGTGCCTCCAAGAAGTCCGGCTATGCGAGTTGGAAAACGACAAGACTCCGGCTATTCATGGTGTACACATGGTGTACCTATGGCTGATAACGATAGTTTTTGCTGCGCGTGCTTGGCTTGCTAGTGTCTGGCCGTGGCGTTTGCCTTGTAACTGCCAGAGCTCACGTCAGTCACGGAGCCTAGGCCCACATCTCTTTTGCCTTTTCCAGCGGCTACAGCTGGGTCTTCCATGGTTGCCATGACGTGTGCCACTTGCGGCCAGGCAGGACTGCAGAACCGCAGTGGGTCGCCACAAGCCGCCGATGGGATGCATGGGACCAGCGTCATGGTGAGCACCTATGGTGCTGAACTGTAAGCCCCTGCTCAGATCCAAGGGAAAAAGATGTGAGCTAAGCTTATTGAAGAGAAAGAGCTTTGGGCAACACCAATGACCGTTCATGTGTAGATGCAGATTCGTCATTGAAAATGCCAAAGGTCCATGCGGAAATGAGACGATGATGCAATCTGCAGGTAGATGTTGATGGATTTGATGTCGGGCCGAAAGCCAACGATTGCAGTTACAGCCGCTCACTTGCGAATCTGTTTTGGATATGGATGTGGATGGATACGATGTTCCGGAAGTGGCAAAGCTTCCAGGGTGCGCTCCTTGGCATCAGCAAAGACCGAAGGATACACAGCGAAATGCCGCAGCAGGCATGACAGCCTTACCTTTGCCAAGCAGGCGAGGGACTGCTGTCGCCGGAAAGGCTCAAAGATTCAACGGTAGAAAAACAGCATGTTTGAAATCTAGCCGCCAGGGGTGATGCAAGCCGCAAGCCCACATTGCTGTATGTCCTGGGTTGGATAGATCTCCAATGAGAATCAGGCTGAAAAAGGCGTCCTTGATGCTGATGGAACAGTAAACCTAAACATTGTTTAAGCATGTTTGAGCTACGCCGCATTGCCGCGAGCAAGGGCACAGGAATCAAGGACATCAAGCGGCTTTGAATGTTCTTGAGTTGTCCCTGAAAATTCTCAGAAAATAGTGTTTCCACTTTCCACATTTTCCGAGCACGCAGAAAAAGATGGGCACAAAAACAAACAGAATTGCAAAAATGACAAGCCCAGGTATACCAAATTCTTCTTGAAAGCGGGCCCCCAAAGTCTGCAATTTTCTATCTGCTTGTCAACTCGGCATATTTTTGGATTTTGCCCTTGAAGGGCGAGCTCGTGCGCTCTTGCCCCAGAGATCTAGATTTTACGCTTGATACCTTCCCAGTTTCTTTCTACTGATACAGACGTCCCTGAATTCCAGACCCGATTCTGAATTGATCAAATTATCAAAGATGAGAATGAGATCTAACAATCCACTTTCATCTTGCAAATCCATTCAATTTTACTTTCTCAGAAACCTTGCAGATTGAATCGGATTGAATTCTTGCCGTTCGCCGTCATCAGGTCCTGGCGGCAGATGGTTTCACCTATGAGCGTCAGGCCCGATGAAATTTGGATAGCGCAAAAACTGTGCTGAGACTTTGTTCATTTTTACGATTTTTTATGTCCATCTTTATCCCAAAGTGAATCTGGTCAAGACCCAGTCCAAGGACCAGTGCTTTGCGAAAACCTTTAACAATGTCCCTGTTTCATCCTGTTTCCACAGCAGAGGCAATTGAGAAGTGGCTCTCGATGCACAACACCTCACCCATGACTGGTGCGGTGTTGGCACACCGGTCTAGGGGCCCAGAAAGAACTGTTAGGCATGATTGCACCAGCCATACCAAGACGTTGGTTGCTAAACCACCAACAGAGCTCCTAATGCAAAGCAGCTGCATGTAACAAGTGTTGTTGAAGTGTCGAACAGCATTTTCTCAACCTTGATGGTAGCAAATTTGACTCACGATGGTATCGATTTGTTGATCATCATTTCACTCTACCTGCGACCTAGCCGTTACACAATCCGGAGTGGACATGAGAGTATAGTTGGATAGGTGATATGAGTGAACATTCGAAGTACTGCAAATCGAGAACTCTGAATTCATCTGGGGCCTCCCTTAACTCTCACTGTGCTGCGGGCATGCCTACCCGCATCCCATTTTTCATCATTTTTCCCATCACGCCGAAACAAAACAACCAAAAACCAAAGTTGAAAAGACATATAGCGGATGGATTTTGAAGCAACATTTGTTGTCTTGATTTGTGAAAACCCGTCGCAAACGTTGACAATTACAATCATTACAATTCCATCCCTCAGTTTTTCTGGTTGTATTCCCAATCTCTGGTGAATGTCCCATTTTTGTTTGTTTCGACCTCCAAGGTATTTGACCGAGAACTTTGCACTGCGCCATTTGATCGAAGCCTACGAGACGCAGTTGGCTGAAAAGAGGCGCCGTTCCCCAGCGCCAAAGCAGCGCACGGCCCCATCAGTTGTTGATCAAGGAGTCATGATGACACCATCAACAAGTAATACCATCAACAAGTAATACCATAGTATATGACATAGTAACTCAGGGATATCTGGGATAAAGTCATAAGGGTCAGCAATCCAATGGCTATCCATTGATTAAATTGATCCATTTGTGCATTGATTCTTCCACCCTGCCCGGCAGAGGACCTGTGAAGGACGACGTGGTGGAGTTTCCATGAAGACTTGCCTGTTCCCAAGCAGATTTTGCTCTGGGTTAAAACATATACATACATACATACATACATACATACATACATACATACATACATACATACATACATACATACATACATACATACATACATACATACATACATACATACATACATACATACATACATACATACATACATACATACATACATACATACATACATACATACATACATACATACATATGCACGATTGTATATATATATATATGTATATATATATATATAAATAAATAAATAAATAAATAGATAAATATGTATATATATATATACACATGTACACACACACACAAAACTTGATGTCCCATCCTTTTTGGTTCAGTTTGTTTTTGGAGCAAAGCATTAATTCCTTGAACAAACACAATGGCTTGCCCCTGAAACCGAGCTGGGTTCATGGCCCAGGTGATGTCACGGACCTCTCGGATGCCGTCTCCTGCTGAGATTTCGGTGGATGGGTTGTGAGTTTGGAATTACGGAAATGGATTGGATATGAAATGCCTTCGTGCAATTTGGAGCGATTTGATTTGCCGTCTCAATCCACCTGGAACCGGCATTGAGAAACAGCAGAGCCGACATTTTGGTCACACAGTGCTTGAGAGTCCCCAAGGATGTGCAGAGTGACGAGGAAACGATTTCAATGTTTGCTGCAAGCACTCAGTCGCCTGGAAGGGCTCCCTTGTGATCTACATGGCATCCTGGAAAAATCCCGATTTGGAGGGCTTCCCCATTTGCGATGGAAGATTTCTCTGGACATCTCACCAGGGGCTATCACCGCAACCACAGGACGATGAGGATGATGAGGAGGGTGAATTTGACGAGGAATGGGACGAGGCCCGTGTTGTTTGGACCTAACAGTGGTTGTGTGGACCCATTGTGCCAATGAAACAGCTGCAGATCCTGGAGTTTACACGGAGAAATGGTGAAACGCACGATTTAGGGAGACTGATGCACGATGATGCACACTAAATTTCACTAAATATCAGATCATCGATCTCTATCACTTGTCCCAGTAACATCTCGACATAGAGCAGATTTCAGCTGTGAACCGCAGAATCTCTCCGACGAACTTCGCGATGTTAGGCGACCATAGCAATCATCCCAATTTCGTTTGTTTGACGATGATCTTCCCATGAAATTTCAACTAATTCGTTGTTGGAAAATGTTGGATCTATCCACAATCTAAGTGGCCGACAGTATGACTGGCTGCAGCACCATCTTTCACCACATGGATTGGACATCGCCACCACGATGGTTGGAGCCCATCCCAGCTTGCAGGTTCGCACGCGTCATGCTCTTGCAGCCCTGCGAGTTGAAGAGGAGTTTGTTGAACCACTGGAGATGGCAACAGAGTCTGAACACCCAACAGTACCAAGGTAGCTGTACTCCTAGGTGAAGATCCCAACATATCCTCTTTCTACTTGGGATTTTTGCAAGGTACGAAGCTCTGGGATGCAAATCCATAAATCCATATTGCATAGATCAAGAAGGTTTTGTTTCCCAACGGATGAAGTGCCCGTTGAGTTTCAGCATCCACCAGCCGCAAGCAGTATTTTCTGTAAGTGACAACACCATGGGGCCCTTTCTTGAAATTTGGGATCCACCACCAAATCTGAAGGTAACCGAATCAAGGCAATTCAGGTTGGTTGAATTCGGGGTACAGACTTTAAGAAAGAATCGAACGTGAAGGACTGAAGGCATAGTTCCAACATCCATTGTGCAGACAGGGAACGACTCAGCTCAACCAGCTTCCACTACAAGTATCACCCACCCCTCATCTGCCAGCAGAGTCTTTATGTTTCTGTATTGACCCGAGACAAAAGTTGGCTCCCGGGTTCAAGAACATGTCCAGTGGACAACCCAATCCATGCTGCGGCACTTCTCAGCTTTATTTCTCATAAGTCTGCTGCCTTGCCATGGCATGCGCCGGCACACTGGTTGTCCGCGACGTGTCCAGCGTGCATTGCTCAAAGGACTGTGTTGAGTACACAGTGGAAGGCGCGCCCTTGGACAGTTTTGTTTGGTGACGGTTGGTTCCAGGCCTTTATTTTACCCTACATCTGAGAAGCACCAATAATTCCCAGTTCAGGCCGGCAGCTTACCATGTTGGGCCACCGTGCAGGAAACCCGGCTTCGTTTACTTGGCAAGCTGGGGAATCGACTGACTCACAATCAACTCATCGTGCACTGCTGGTGCGTGGCCGGGTTTTTCAAGGCACTGAGGCAGGGTCGTGAGATTCCCACCGTTCAACTGCAACAAGTCTTCAGATGTTTCTAGAGCCTTACAATGTGGGCCCCCCCAGTTATATATTGGTATTATTGGTTAATAGATGTTAATAGTGTCTCTAACCCCATTGGCCCATCCATCTATAGTTGGAACATGTTTTTTTAATGCTCCACCCAATGCCGTAAACCTACCACCGCTGTTGACCAGGTGCTCCACTGGGAGACTTTGGCTTCAGAGCTTTGGAAGGTGCCAGTGGATCTTCTACAGCTCCGCAACTTGGGTAACACCTGGAAGAAGTTGAGGCCACTTTTGAAGCCAAAATTTGAACCTATATATATATATTATACACGGTAGATCTATTCTCAATATTTCTCAATCCTATTTAGTTTTCTATAATATGATGGTTCCGAAAAGATCAAACCAATCTATATACATTTTTACATGTTTCTTTTTGAGATTGGTTGCAAAGCTTCACCAATTAGGCAATTTCTTCTCCAGATGCACTGGCTCCTTCTGGGCCGCCTATGTGTGTGTTGCACAGGGAGATCTCTGCATCTTCGCGGTGTCAGACACGGTGGGGGTGATGCCTATGTGGCTGGCCCTGGGGGAGGGATTCATCTGGCTGTCTCCCTACTGGCCATCAGAACAGGTACCACTGAGTTGCAACCGGCACCTGGCCATCCGTTGGCGCCAGGCATGTCCCAGGTTGATGCACCAGTGGTCTGCTAGTGGTGGGTTAGAAGCTTCGATGCCGGATCACTTTTTTGGGCTACACCGGAGAAAACTGGAGCTGGAGATGGGGGCTGAAGCCAAGAGAGGGGAAGAGGCGGGTGTCTAAAGATAGTCACAAGATCCTTGAATTGGGAATCAACGCCAGATATTTGGGCACTTCAAGTACCGTTCTGGGACTCTCCATTCTTGGCCTTCTGGTGGGAGCCAAGTTAAAACCTTAAAACATGACTACTCTTGGGTGTTCATTGGTAGTCAGGAGATGACCCTTCAACTGCGCAAAGCTCTGATCCAAGCAGTTCGACGGTGCATCGCGGGGGAGGAACATGTGGGACTTTTGTTCAGTGGTGGTTTGGACTCTGGGCTTCTTGCATGGCTTTTTACGGAAGAACTGGCGAGAAAATGCAGATGCTCGTGCTACACGGTGGGATTTCACATGGAAGATAAGAAGATCAAAAACAAGCAACTGAGCCTTGAAACCTCTTTTTAATTTTTTTGGCTGGGTTGTTGTGCTCTCGAGGGTTTGGCGAGCCGCCATTGTAGCTCGCATCACTTGGATGTGGTAGACTGATTGTAGATGCCACCGCAAAGCAAGGGATCATTCAACCGATTCTTGGATCTTTTCCTGGCTGATAGGGCAAGTTTTGGGGATTTCTCCAGCAGCTTCAATAAGACCACACGATCCAGGTATGCGTATCCGGAAGATCTATCCATGGCAGAAGCAGCTGCGACTGAAATGGCTCTGCCCTGGAAGACTCACGTAATGGATCTGAAGGAGGCTGGTTAGTGTGCGGTAGGCCGGTGACTTTGGACATTTCAAGTTAGCATCCTTGCACACCCAAAGATATCCTGATGCAGGCAGAAGCGCTTCTTCTGCAATGTGCCCCGGTGATAGCAGATTTGAACAGCGTCAAAGCTTCCGTCGGTATGACTATGCTCGCTGCGTGCCAAATGGCTGCAAGGGATGGTGTTCGAGTCGTTCTCAGTGGCCTAGGACTGCAGGGCATTTCAACTCACTGACTTTCAAATTACTTGGCCCATTCTGGTGAAAAGTTGTCCATCCGAAAAAGTACTGTACCTGGTCTACAAGGACATGTGGTACCTACCCGATTTGCATCCATTTTGCCGGATTAGACTCCAAGCTATCCAGAGTCTAGTCACAGTCATGCCAATACTGGTTATCGCGTTAGTTTCAAATTCTTGTGGCTTCAAATTCTATTCTTCTGTGACAGACATCGCAAAACTATCATAGGTTACATACTCATCATCTTTAGTAGATCTCACTAACTCATTCTTTTTGACCGATCTTTATCCCCATCCCACCTGGTTCCACCTGGTTCCACCTGGGGCCGGGGAGGATCCGAGGAGGCCTTTGCGGGGTACCAGCGCCACGCGCGTGCCTGTGATGCTGGGGACGAGGCCACCAGTCGCGATCGCACACTAGGCCTGGCGCAGATGTGGCACCGGGATCTGCAACGGGACTTTGCGGTGGCAGCGTTGGCCAAGGTGGAGATCAGTGACTCAGCCGCCTCCCAATTTCAAAGGGTATACGGGTGTATACTATGTATATATGTTATATGTTATATATATATATACATATAAGTAATATGTATATATGTATGATATAATACATAATACATATGAAATCCCGAGATTCTTGGTCGGTAAAAACTGTTGGTTAATGGCTTAAAGTTGACTTGGCTTTCCTTGATGTGGTGTTTTTTTTACAGAAAATAAAACTCATGGGTTCCTGTAATTTTTCCCTTAAATCGAGCGAACGATTCTTCCCTTCAACCTGTCCAAGGAAGGTTGATCAATTGTTTTGGCGGAAGTTGGGACGTTTTTGTGGGTGGATGGAATGGGGGTAGAGTTTTGAGGGTGTCTTTGTGATGTTTTTCTTGGTCGGATTATACGGGTGACTTTCGAACATGCTTTGCGGTTCACCCACCAATCTTTTTAAGATCAAGACTTCTGTGATTTGAGAGGATATGGACAGATGTGGTGACTCAACCTTTTTTGCACCATGAGCGGTTTTGATTCAACAGGGAAACTTGTACTTTGCTGTGGGTATACCCGCTTCTTATTCCGTATACAAAACCCTCAAAAAGCAATGTTTGGGTGTTCGGTGTTTGCAGATTCAGCTGGGACATTCTGCACCCCACCAGCAATGTGAACGTTTCTAGGGGCTGAATCGCTGGATCTAAGGATATCCATTTCTTGATTCCGAGCTCCTGTCCATTGCTCTGAACCTTCCCAGCTCCTCTTCGCACCGAGAGCCCTCCGAAAGTCCCGAGCTCTGCGCTGCGGATGGCGGCAAGGGCGCCTTGCGCCAGGTCGCCCGCAGTCTAAAAGCGCCCAAACGGATCTCGGAACGGCGGAAGCGCGCGGCGCAGTACGGCTCGCGGATCTACAACGCACTGAAGATTTTGTCCAATGAAGCTGGAAAGCTGCAGGAGGATTCCAGATACCACCAGGCCAACTATGTGATGTCCGTGCCAGGAGCGTCACATTCTCCTGTGGCCATACTTTTTACCAGTGGGTACCATAGTATCCAGGTCTACTGCTTGTTGCGAAGCTGGAGGTGTAAGATTGCCTGCATCATTCCGCCTGATGAGGAGTTTGCCAAAGCACGGGCTGTAAGCTTTGCCCAAGATGTCCAGGTGCCACTTCTGGAGAAATCGGCGCCATTAGGATCGAAGGGCTATGACATGCCGGCCCTGATTGAAGCACTCAAATCGGCACGTGAGAACTTTGCAGTGGAGGTGGCGGCATGTGGTCACGTTTGTGACTTGGATCTCTGGGGTTCCTTTGCGGCTGCTTGTGATTCTGCCAGCCTCCGAGCTTATGCTCCTGAGTGGGGCTCCTGTCCTGCCTCCCAATCCAGCATGCGGCGCATCGTGCATGATGGAACCATCCTCCAGGTGAGGAAGTTTCCAGATCCAGCCCTAGTGGGATGCACCGTGGCGTCGCCACAAGAGGCAGATCTGCTGTTGGACGTGCTGCGGAGGAAGTGTGGCCCAGAGGCCACGGATGATACCGACGCGGGACTGGTGGATTGTGACTTTGTTTCCAGTCCTTTCCTTCCATGCGGAGTTCGGGAGGTTACCGGATCGAGTGTGGCGTTTGCAGCGTTGGAAGAGCAAGAAAACAGCTTGGCAAATTGGTTGAGATCAATTCAATTCATTTGATACTTCACATTGATCCCACATTAGATGCCCTTGTGGATGTATGGGTTTCTCAGGCACCCAGAGTAATAATGGCATTATCACAAGGGTACCGTCTTGGTACAAGGTTGTCCCACCGCCAGGACATGCCGATCCTGAGCCACCAGGATGATGGCTGAGTTCCAGCGCTTCCCACCTAATTACTGTTGATGGATCATCCGCCCCCAGGGCCTGTGTTGGAAGGTGGGGATATCGATGTGACATCAGGGTCCTGTCATGTCCTGTCCATCAACAGTATCTTCCCATTTAGTGCGCCGGTACAGGCCAGCGGGACAGCCCCAGACAGGCATGCCTAGATGAAAATGGGGGCCTAGCGATATTTGCCGTGCCGATTTCACTGCGGTATTACACATCAAACTCCTGAAGTGTCCATTGGTTTTCCTTGAGACTAGATCAAGAATCCGGCAATATCATCATCATCGGTGATGTGGCAGTGAAACCTTCCCTTTTGCACCAACATCAAAGGTGAGCACCACAAAGTCATCTGACGTTGCGGCTCAAGGGATGCTCTGCCCCGCCGTTCTTTCGCCATGGCTCCAGGACTTTGTCAGGGTCGGATGGGCCAGTCTGCAGCAGATCCTTTTCTTTTTCTGGACCCAGAAATCAATAGAAAAGTGATAGAAATTGGGTGCAATATGGTACAATTAGTAGTTTTCCCCTTGTGAAGATGATTTTGAAATGGTCGGGCTTCACTGCGCGCAGGAAACCTGGCCCTCCCTGATGAGCCAGACAGTCCCAACCGTGACAGCAGCAAAGCGTCGTCAACGGTGCCCTGCAGTGTTTCTTTTTGGGGTAAGCGAGGAGGGACGGTCATCTTTTCATGGTCAACTCCACATCTTTGAGAACGATTTCGGACCTATCTCTGCGGGTTTGAATGGTCTTTCCATGCCATCCAAGCTGCCAACCAACGCCTGAATGCCAGGGTCGTCCACGATCTAAAGCATCGAGCCGACTGACTGAGTTCTTGGAGCGTCAAAGCGAGTAGGGAGCCCAGTGAAAAGTGATGAAGGCCAATTCCAAGAGCTGCAGGCTGTTTTCCAAAGGTTGACCACCAAACTCAACCATGATGTACTGCATGTATTTAATAGGGGCACCATACATAGCCATGGACATTTTAAAAGTTTTCTTGGACTTAGATGGGCTTCTCGGTCTGTCACGTATGCCACTAAAGGTGACACGTTTAGCAACGGATCAACAACGCATCAAAAAACAGTTGTGGTATCCCCCAATTTTGGAGCCACCGCTGCAATGCTAAGGCCCACACCGCAGTATTTGATCCGACGAGCCACATCCAAAGTTCATCGTGAGCTTGTCGAGGATACAAGGCCGGTTGGCGTGGCAGAGCATACCCGAAAACCTTAGACCCCTACTTTGTAGTTTTCAGTTCTGTGTATAGTATTTATTTGCATTCACCATCCAACTTTTTGGGGCATGCCCGGCTATCCTCTGGAAGTCCATCACACGAACGTGATGGAAATTGATGGCTTTGCTTGTGTCGATTGTTGTGGCATGTTGCCTCTGCCAGGAATGCAGATGATGCTGGATTGCTCGGCAACCAGGGTCCAGAGGCATCGGAATGCTACTCGGAAAAGCCGAGATCACATTTATCCAAAGCATGGCAGGAATCGAAGGAATACAAGATCTAACAACATCTGCTGAATCTACTGATTCCACCTCATTTGTCCGGCTTTTCTTTGGTCAGAATTGCTCTAGTGTGCTGCCGCTTTCCCACGGCTTATATATGGCTTATATGGCTTCAGTTGCCACCGCAACTGCAGGGATTTCGCCGTCTGCTTTCTCGAAAGTTCGGCTCTGTAGCCGCACCGACCTGTTTGATATGGCCACAATGGCTACAGCTTGGAGCTGACCACTGGGACCAGCTGGGAGTGAGGCTCAGGCAAGGCTTGGGTGCTTCCAGGCAGCGGCTTGGCGTGTTTCTTTGGATCCAGATGGCAATGGGCAAATTTCCTTCGGCCGGGATCTTGGGAGCGGAGGGGAGTTTCAAAGCACTTTAAAAGTGACACCAATATGACTTGGGATTTTGGAACATCATGAAACATCCAGTTTTCACATGGTTTCAAAGGGGATAACTTGGGTTTTACCTTGATCCACCAAGGCGAGTTCAATCATCGATGTCGGCAGATGGGCTTCACTGGGAACCTGCGAAAGTGGGGGTCCTGAAGAGATCAAAATGATGCGAGAAATGGATGGTTTCGGGATGTTCTTGCCACAGGTTCAACCAAACTGGGCTTCAAAACAGCATGCGAACTCAAGATGAGTAATTCCTGGTTGGGTAATTGGGCTGCCGGGCTGCCTAAAACAGTGATGATTCCGAGTTGACATAACGGACACAAGTGACATGACGCTACTCTCTATGTCAACCAGCCAAGTGTTTACCAAAATCTGACATGGCTTGTTCTTCCACCAGCGACTTCCAGAGTCTGCCGCTGTCAGGCTCTGGGGCGAACTCGATTCAGAGAAGACCGGCTTCATCTCTTTGAAAGAGATTGATCCGAAGGCAGACACCATGTGGATCCAGGATCCAGTGGATCGTGCTGCGGATGTCACTATGCTGCAAGGTCATGATGTCATATACATGAATCAATACCATATAGCACTGCGCTACAAGTACCTACTATAAGTATTGTGAAATATTGTGAAATGTTGTAAATCCATAACAGTTCTTGAGCAAGTCCAATTCCTGTTTGGATGTACATTACATGCGTGTTTCATCCAGACGTGTGAATGGCCTGGGAGGCCCATCAAGAGCTTGAAGACTTCAGGCAGGAAACAGCTTGGCTGTGTTCACAGCAATTGGCAACGAAATCACACCATAGCTTCTGGTAATCAAACATTGCAATGGACATTGCCGAATCGCCCCATTTACAGATGATTTGTTCATTTAAGTGCCAATTTGGTTCGGGGATTTTTCAGCCAACGATCTTTGATTCTCAGAGGACGGAATTTCGAGGTGCTCGTACTTTTCGGATCCTTTTGGATCTTTTGGTCCTTCCAAGAAGGTCACGACTGGAAGTCTTGTCGTGAGAATCCATGACTGTCAGGGCCCTTTGCCTGGACAAACACGGCAACATGCTCAACGCATGGCACAATGGCAGTGTGCTCAGCATGCCCAGCGCGGCGGATCAGTGACTGAGAAGGCCATCAGTCGATTCAGTGACGAGAATGTGGGGTATACCCAAGAATCCCAATGATTACCCCCCAGTTGGGATCATTTTTTGGATCATTTCATCATATTTTTCATAGCCCTCAATTGGTAAAATAGATTAAACAGTTGATATGGCTCATTGTTGGGTTTAACAAGTGACTGGTGATCACTAGAGAGTTTGCTCAGGTTTCAACATCGAAAACAAGCCTGGAGTGCCCGAGACGGTTTTCATCTCGCGCTGCCAGGACCACCGGGGTGGTCAAGAGTAGAGACACGTGGAACAAAGAACGGATGGGAACATGGGGCATCAAAATATGCAGAAAGCATCTTTCCAGATATAGTATGATAGGCATCAATCTTCTTTGTTTTTTTTGGCGAAGATTCATCCGGTGTCCCGCGACCTGACTTCTTCAGCTTTGTGCGACTCCCACACTTGGCTTTATACATACTAGTTACACGTACTAGTTGAATCGCCCAAGTGAACAGTGATTTTGCTAATATTTAGTGGTTAGGTCTTCCATTTTCTGACTGCCCGTAGTTCCAACATATTCTGACTCTAGTGCCCCTTTATGTAACAAGAATCCACAAATACGTAGCAACAAGGTGGCTCCATACACAACATCGGCCGTTGACGTTTGGGTCAGGAAATGGGCTTCGAAGGCTGGGGTGCCAGGGTCATGTCAGGTACATCTGAGGAAAGGCCATTTTTTAGGTACCTAGAATTGTTGTTGCTGGTGGAAGAACCTGGAGGTAGATCTGTGGGGAGCCTTGATTGACTCCTGGTAACCTTTGCGTGTACATGTGGCTTAAAGTTTCAGTCTTTGCTTAAATTGGCAAAGATATGTTCGGATTCTTTTGCACTATACACATTGTTATGCAATACCCGTGTTATACATGTGATATATTATAATATAGATGTGTTATACAAATGTACATCATATATTTAAGATACACACATCGCTTGGATTCGCTCGGGGTATGTCCATCCAGTCCTGGCAGGTGATGCTCACCGCCTCTTCAAGCTTCTCCGAACTGACTGGAGCCGCCAGATGTGCCCAGTGGATTGGCAGCTGCTTGAAACATAAATCGGTGGATGTCAGTTAGCCAAATCTGGTCTTTTCGGAAGATGTTCTTAGGATTTCAGGTGTTGGGTTTGGCAATTTGGTATCTGGTGTTTTTTGGGGTGATGATTTTAGCTATCAGCCTTGATTTTGGGTGGTAAATGAGACGACGCCCGAGGTCGCGAGTTGAAACTTGAAGATTTTGACCCGCAAACGGGCGAAGCAATTTACAGGGCACACCTGGCAGCTTCTGGAGTTATGGCAAGGGAGCCGGTGACGAACTTCCCCGCAGAAGAAAAGTGCTAGGTCCCAAAACAAGGCTAGAAGGACCAAAGATTCGGATGAGCTGTGAATATTACCAGTGAACATTGAACTTACCAACCATTGGGATATGATGCATGCCAAAAATGGAGATATACCTCCCCAACTCCAAGTTTTGCTGAAGCCAGGCTGATCCTTGTGCGGAAGCCATCAGTTATGGAGGTGGAAGAAAGGTGAGGCCCTGAGATGCCATTGGAGACCACGTTAGATGGGCATGGAGATGTGATGTTTAGCAGCACACAGTGAAGACTCATAGCTGCGTGACCGGAATTCCTGAGGCCACAGCCGCTCCAAAACCCAAGGTGGACCTCGGTTGATGCTGGGGGTAACGACGCGACGATGACATTGCTGAAACAAATGAATAAATCACATGCATACCTAGACTCGATTTTACTCACAGTCCATGCAGATGCATGGCTAATTTCGGCCTTTTTGTAGGTCAATCCGCTAACAATAATCCTGCAAATGGGCCCCAAAACGAATAGATCCAACACTTTCTATCCGGGTTTCAGGGGGCGTTTATGAATAGGAAGACGGGATTCATCATCCCAAATCGCGGAAATGAACATCGCAATGAGGATCAATGAGGCATCAGGACTAGGTTCATTCCGTCCATTTTTGAATTGATTTGGTAGATGGGTATGGCTCAACATGTTTTTAACTCATGGGACCGCAGATGTGTTAACAGTTAACAATCTTTCAGTATTTGGCATCCCCATTTTGATGTTTTTTTGGGTGCCCAATTTTGAACTGACCCATATGTCCACTATTTTGATGGCCACTTTGCCAGCCTCTCCATGCTCCAGGCTCCGCTGTCTCCTTTGATTCTGTCTCGATGCCACACCAGTCACAGCAGCGACCCTAGCGACTGGGATCGGAGCGGCAAGCCTAGGCTGTTGGAAGCCGACTGTGAGCCTAGAGCACATCCAAGACAAAGCCCTTTTTGGATGCATTTTTTGTTCGGATTTTTTCATTGCTGTAACTCACCATCCTTTACACATCATTTGAAACCTGTCTTTGCATCCATGCTTTGCAGGGATCTCTCTTTCAATATACCAAAACTCACTGAAACCATGTGCCAAGATCTGAAACGCCAACGTTCGAAGATGAAGACTGCTCCAAGTTCGCCGATGTCTGGAAGCTCTGAGAAACTCTGGGGTTCAATGGGATCATTGGCCTTGATGATGCCTTGATATGCATCATGTCGTAATAAAGATTTCACCAAGGTATGTATAACATAGAATATCATATGGATACAATATAATATATATATATATACAATATGGATATATATGGGGATAGTTTCTAAGATTTGACGGAGACTTTTGCCAACAGTATGATATTTGGGTTTTCCAATGAATGGGGAATACACCAAAACACAAAGTTTTAATAGAGAAACTGATGATAAACCATAGGAGATTGGGGTACCGACCGTATTTTCAGACAGACCCAATTCCATTTCAAGATCAACCTTAGAAAGAATACCGGTAGAGATGGATTGCACTGGATGAGTCACGCGTCTCAAGGATGCTTTCAGTTGAGCCAACGTGAATTTGCCAAGACCAATCCACACACTGGCTGGACATTTCAACGTCAGGTCTCCCCAATATAGAGCTGAAATGATCCAAGTGGAGTCCTTTCAATGTCAGATTGTCTTATTCTGATATCCGGCCATTTCAGATTTGCCGTCATTTCAAACCACCCAGTGGTCCAGGAGTTTCACAGTACCATGTGGGTATGAATCAACATTGTTGGACCCCCAAAATGGACGGTCTAATAACTCCAAAAATGTTCAGCTTTTTCTGGGTCTGTTGGTATCATCTTCAGACCATTCTTCAGCAACCTGAATTCAAATATCCTTTGAAAGGTCCAAGGCATTCTTTGAGGCATAAGGGAATACCCATGCCTAAATATTGACTCTGTTTCCATATAGCCGATTATTGGTTAGATATCCACTTGTTGTGGTGATATTTTGCATGAGATGCATTATCTACCCATTACATCCCCATAAGTTGGTTGGTTTTGAGATGGTTTTTATATGCTCCCATTTTTACCTGACGGCTGAAGTTCTCGCGCTGCAGGTCTGCATCACTGTCCGCCACACTTCTGAGCCCCACCGGCAACCGATCCAACGCCACTAGCTTCGGAGGAATTGTCTGGGGGTCCCAGAGATTTCTCAATTTGCTTGGGGTTGAAACAGTTGAAATGGTTGAAATACATTTTATTGTTGGTGAAAACACATTCTTTTCCACCTTGTTTTGTTGGTTTTATTGTCAAGTACTTTCCAATGGCTAGATAGTATAGCCTCTTGAAGAGGTTCATGTTTTCAGAGGAATTGCATAAGTAACCTGTTAGAGCAGATACAAGAAATCATCTGTTGGGTATTGTTTCGAGAGCGCTGAGGATGACTGGGATATCATGGATTCGTCTTCCTTGCTGACTTTGGCCGCTGGCTGGAGCTGAAAGTAGATCAAAGCTGAAATGATACACATCCAAAATCACTAAATCACGATTTCCTGATTTGTTCTGGCCACTTTTTTCTGGCCACTTCTTTTTTCTGAAAGAACCAGATTTATGGCTCCAGCACTCCGGTGCCCTTCACGATGGCAGGCAGGGGACGCAATTGAAAGTCGACCACCTGGATTCCTCCCCACCACGGTCTCCTTCTCGTGCTGCTTCCCGTTTAGGCGGCTGGGAAAAATGCGCGGCGGGTTGAGAGGGAGCGACCGGAGTGTTTTGAGCGCCGACTTCGCAGGCAGCAAGAAGAACACCTTGAACTTGTCGTCCTTGGACTTGGATGAAGATGTCTCCCCCACCTCGCGACCATGTGCCTTGGACAGGGATGCTGTTGGGATGGCAGGGGCAGCTTTGAAGGTTTTGGATGGGATCCATAGGAGGAAAGGAATGATCGGCACATGAGCCGATTTCACAGCTCAGCTTGGAAACCTGAACAGGGTCACACGTGTTTTCAGCATTTCGCTCATGCGCCGCAGGCAGCAAATCCCGGTCATTGAGGTGGGTGAGTCGCATTGGCGCTCCGCAAAGCTATCATTTTGTGATGATGATATGAGATTACAATATGGTCAGGCTGATGGTGGATCATTTCAAGTGATTTAGTTTGGATTTGCATATTAAATTTGCGAATTGCAGATTTGTCCATTTTGGCAGGCTAGACAGCGGTGAAGAGAGGTGGGATGTGGTTCAAGCCTCAAGGGACCAGATGGATTTCTCTGACTTGAGATGAATTCAGTGCAAGTATTGAAATCGTTTTGTAGTGTCTTAAGACGGTGTTCTCGTAACAGGGGTTCTCTTCTTTTTCTGCCTCAAAATGTGTTCCTTGAGTCAGGAAACATTGGACAGTCCATGCGTTTCCAAAAGATATCTGACCAAACTGAGTCTAGGATAAAGGGCTTCTAAACCCTGGATATTTTGGGGTGAAGGCCTTTTCCATTGGCCACGTTCTGTCCAGCTGGTGCCCTGCACCGAGGCCACCCCCACGCGAAACTCGGACTACATTCGTAGCTGTTCAAAGGTGCAGGCCGCTGGCCACAGAGGGGGGATGGCTGCAGGGGGGGGGGCCCAGGGGGTGTGACCCCACAAAGCTTGGCGACAGGAAAAGTTGGTTCTTACTGCGTTGGGGTAGATGATTTTGACATATTTTGACCAAGACCCAAAGTGCCCACGACAAAATGCACGACACAAAACGGACCTGGTTCTACAATGTTCTACATTCACAAGTAGGAATTTTGCGTCATGCGCAGGATCCAAACCAACGTGATTGAACCAAGAACATAACAGACGCATCGCTGGTTAGATGCGGCAGCTGTGGCAGGTTATGGACCGGTCTATTCGAGAAGAAGATAAGATCAGTCCTCACCTCAGAACCAGAAACGATGGATGCGACACGTGCTACACATGACTTTGGGCAAACAGTCCAAAGATGGCAGTTTGTTCGGTTTGCACTCACACTTGTACAAGGTAAAAAAGCAATATAGCAATATACCAATTCAGTACCTTAGTCTTTCAATTGTTTGCCACTTTTTGGATCTTTGTATCTGGCATTTGTGCTGAGATGCTGACGTGGGCATGATGAACAAAGACGAGCTCTTGTCGGGGCCCCAGATCAGATCTGAACCAGAAATGGGTGGTATAAACCCAACAATCGAAAGAATTACTAATAAACCATTAATGTGGCATATGTACAATACCGTGGTAAGTTCAGCTTGCCCGGTCTGACTTGAAACATCCTGACTGAAGAAACCAAGGCTGCAGCTGGGCTTGAAGTATGGATCTTTGCGAAAGGCCTGGAACGAGGCTGGAAACTGCAGGATCGGTGGGATTTCTTGGGATTTCTTCGAGACCAGCTGAGTTTCTCATAACTCAAACATTTTGCACTGGATCCACAAATTGTATAGGTTGTTTTACTAGAAAACCATTGTATAAACATGTGGGGTTCAATCACTTTAAGCATCTTTAAGCCATAGCCATTTTGCTGCGGAGGGTTTCCTCCACCAAATCCTGGCCGCTGCGCCGGGCCAGCACTGTAGGTCTTTGACCCCTTTGACAGCGGCAAGATTGGTTTCCAGGCCGAGCGCTAGTGCTTTCTCTTTCGATCTTTGGATCTTTCAGTAAGACTTACTTAAGGCCTTAGTTTATCTTAGTTGTTCCCAAATTGCCCAATGCCCAAATGTGGTTTGAAGGAATTCTGTACACCCCCCAGTGGTTCTCGGCTGCTTTTGAAGAGATGAGCTTCGCGGGTCCAGAATGTACCAACACTGTTTGGGTGAACCCTGTGGCCCCTTGACCAGCCAGGATTTTCAGACACTATCGGGGTGTTTGGGGGATTTTGGTTCTTTCAGCTAAACCCATACCACTGGCATTCATCCCTTTCCCCAAGAATTGAAATGGATCTCTTCATTTTGGTCTCCCATCTGGGGTTATTCACCACTGGAACTGGATTTCATCTGTGATCCTCAGCTGAACTTGGCCGGCCCAGGAGTTCTGCGACCGCATGCGAAATGTGGGCTTCCTTGGAGACATGAAGGCGGGAAAGAGAGTTGAAATCGCAGAAACGCCAACGTGCTCAATGTGAAACAACTATGGATTAGTAACATTTCACAATTTTCAACCTAAGAAATCATTTCGCACAGGGTCATCTTCTACTTTAGTAGTGGTTTCAGGTATAGTACGAACCTTGCATGACTCCACTGCTTTCTGGGACTGGTTTCTTTGGGCCCTTGTGCAATACCGCTTTCTAATTCAATTCCGAGAGCTACAGCAGCTACAGTAACTATTGCTCAGCTGGTCTCTAGGTTTCTACAGCCAACAGCCATGACATTATACCATTGCACAAGTAAGAGGGATATTTTTTGTTGGTCACTTCTTTATGGAAAGCCCTACTTGTACCATTCGTAACCAGTGGCAAGTGTGCCTTTTCCAGTCGCAACCCCTGTATCTGCCACCATGACGAGGTTCTCCGGATGTTACCAACCATCTACCAATCATTTCACTCACCTATCCGCCAACCATTTACCAACCTTTACAAACCCTTTCCCCTATACAAATCATGTCTCCACCATTTTGCCCAGCATTTTCCAGCCATCAGCATCTAGAAAACCAACCCCATTTGTGGCAAATTTGGGCAAGTTCTGCCAGTTGAAGCCACCATTTTTTCAGTTCCCCAGGAATGTTGGACCGCCCTGGGCGCCGAGCGCGATGGCGTGCTGCGGCTTCGTCATCTGGACCCACGCTCCGATGAGTTGCTGGGGGCCCGGGGATCATCCAACGATGGGGGGGAGATGAACCATGAAGTGCCAGGAAAATGGGGGATTTAAGGATTTTAAGCTAAGTTAACCATGAAAAATATGGAGAAGATGATTAAAATGGTGGTTTCACCGACACTTGGAATGTAAGTGTCTCGTGTTCAGAAATAACAATTTTGATGGGAAAGATCATGGTAGTCCGTTTCAATTGGGGTTACCCCATTTCCAGACAACCCCATGAAATAGTGGAGATTCGACCATCAAACATGGAGGTTTTCTGTTGGATTGGTTTCTTGATTTTGTGAATGCTGGTAGCACCTCACATCAACAAAGCTTGAACCTGAATTATCAATGTTATGAACTCTGAATGTTATGACTTTTTTGTGAGAGGACTTGAAGTGTGTTCAAAATGGGAGAAGGTCCATGCTGCGACCTGAGGATGCAAGGCTTTCACAACACGCTCTGCGAGAAGTGCCACGGGGCGTCACCGTCGCCATCACGTTAGTTTGGGTACTGAAGATCCAAACCTGTTGGCTTCGTGCTCAAAGACTGCAATGGCCCAATTCTGGTGATTTTGGGCCTTTGGACCCCATTAAATTTGATCATTTTCAGCAACCAGGACCATGCATGTCATGACGGATCGATGACCAAACCGCAGCACATTTTGCGGCAGGTATGGCAACATGTTGAATGCCTGGTGTGGACCCTCAGGGAACTCTTCTGGATGCATCAGATAAGAATCGCATGGACTGCCGTATTATGGGGGACCAACCTATGCTGCTGTGAAATTCTGGTCTCCTTTGAAGGCATGTTGGGATGCATGGAGGTTGACTGATATGGTCTACTCATGCATTGATTTATTTAATTTGGGGTTTGTCTTTCAAAAGTAACCGTGATAACATGTCCTAGCTGTCCTAGCTGTCCATGGTGTATGATCAGAAGGGGAAAAATGTCGGGATCTGCGTGGACTGGTGAAATGACTCCTCGTGATTTTGGTTGTACAAGAACCCATTTCAGTGCCTTCATTCAATGCCCCGTTTCATCGAACTCATACATGGTATTTGTTTGACTGAAAGCAGGGTGGAAAGCCATTTGGCAAAACATGTCGTGCAAGACATGTTGGCATAAGAGACGCCTTGCAAACACTTGAGCCAGTATGCACCGTTTGTTTTTGACGGGGAATAGATCAAGCCGTAGATCCACCCGTCCATTCGCCATCGCCAGGCAGACGGCCTTCGATCCGCAGAATCGCAGTTTGATCGACGAGGCGACTTGGCACACCTGGCGTGAATGTGGCGGAAATGGCTGACATTTATATGCTATACCGGCTATACCGGCTATACCTGTGATAGATGTTGTAGCCATAGTTGGATGTTCATTACAATTGTGTAATTATATATAATTATATATAATATATAATTAATGTATATAATAATAATGTATAATTAATGTAAAATTAATGTAAAATTAATAGTTTAAAATATATAATTGTATGCAATTCTGTAGTATATACAGTACTTTGGCTGGTTCATGAACCTTTGGAAAGGCTCCCTGATTGGGCATCTCCCACTGGGTGCCAACCATGGTGAATGACCAAGGCTGCCTTTGTGAAGCAGCTTTGAACTCAGATCCCTCAAAGGACTAGCAACAGATGCAACTTTGCGAGCCCTCAAGTCAAGTCAATGTTTGCATTGAATGGATAGCCCCCACACTTGTCGCACACATCCGAAATAGTTTTACTTCCACTGTCAAGAAAAATGCAAGGGCTTTTCTGTGTCTAAGTGTTTGGGGAGGCATGCAGCTTTCTGCCAAATCAATTTGACCCAGGTGCACAGAAGATGGAGTCGAGGGCGATCTGGTGCCCTTGGGTTGAGATCTGTGAAGATTGTAGTGTGGTCCATGATTTTCCCATGAACTTTTTGAAGGTTTGGAGTTTGGAATCCTTTGCAGAGTAAAGTTGAATTAATGATTGAGTCTGGTACAGTATAGCAACCTCTTTCAGTCCCTGGGATGTCGGCAAGGATGGGGTGTTCAAGATTTTTCAACAGCAATTGGCACTCTTGGAAGCGGGCTGGGGGTGGCAGGTTCAGCTGTTTCATGATCTACTTGCTCCTTGGTTGAAGAATGACTCTCCCACTGGCCTGGCAGAAGTTGATGGCTTTGTTCTGACCACCATTTTTATGGCATAGGTGGGAGTAACAATATTTTTAATGCAGAAAGGTGGATCTCTTGGATAGTCTTAACATGTCTTGAATAATGATGAATCCCGCATTGTCTTTTCTCAGATTTTTTTCCCTGCTAACCCTCGCAGAACCATTGTCCATCTATGCCCGCCACAATCTGACATTGAGGATGACCCTTTGAAGATCAACAAGTACAAAAAGATGTCTTTGAGGGAGTTTGAAGCCTCAGTGTGGTCGGGCAGGCACTTCCTGGATGGTGTGGGGATGTCTGGCTGGTACAAGCTGTACTCCGTTTTGTTTGGGAAACCTCAACCATCAGTTGCTGATGCCTTGTCTGGACGGCCTTTACGGGAATCTAATTTTCAGAAACAACAACAACAGCAACAGCAACAGCAACACCAACACCAGCAACAACAACATGATGGGCTTGAATACTTCGGGTATGTCATCCCCTACTCATCTTAGGTTCTCACTCGACTTCAGGATCCAAGTCCAACGGAATAGAAACCTGTCCATTGCCACAGAGATCTTCCCATTTCGGCAGATTCTCCCATGGATATCTGCAGAATCCCATGGAATTTGCCACTTCCATCTGAGTTTCGACTTGGCTGCGTATCAAGCCTTGGCCCGCATGGACACCGATATGATCGTAGAGGCGCTGGGTCGAAGAGTTGAAGGGCTGTTTCCCGGTGAGGTCTGCTAAAATGATTGATATGATTGGGTTAATACTTTATACCTAAGAGATACAGTAGTTCCTTTTCAGAAACATGAACCATTTTTGGCTCGATTTAGACATTCAAAATGGTATGTCGCAAACATATGTAGGGCGGCACAGGTTTCAGCTGAAGCCAGGCGCAAAAGACGGAGAAGGCAAATCCGATGGACATGTCCTTCGACGAGCGTCAGGAGCAATGGCTTTGGATCTGGAGCTTTCCTAGTGGCTGGGGGGTACCCCCAAAACATCCGTTTTTTATTGGGATTTTGGATGATAAACCATCCAGCTATTGGAGTATCCCCATTCATGGAAACCCCCAAGTGGCTTTTTCAGGGGGACAGCCACAAAAAACGGATCATGAAATGATGGATGGGGGACCACCTGATTGGCAAGCGGCCATCCTATCTACAGACCGTGAGGACAACATGTTCTCGGTGAAGTGGACCAGGGTTTGCGACCCCACGAGGGGGGTTGGAATGGATGGGCTGCAAGCGGTGCGTCTCTAAATCTACCTCTTTTTTTCTGGGTAGCTGCGAGGGAGACTTAAAGAGTCTTCGGGTTTGGGTCTCTCCTTTTCAGAGAGATCTCGCATTGCACCTCGGAATCCGAAGACACATCGGAAACAGAAATAGTGGACAAAGTTCTTTTCGTTCTGTGTGATGATGCGGCCATGTGGTGTCTGATCAACACTTGTGCAAAGCTAGCTTGTAATTTTTTTCCACCTTGACAACCCAAGTAATTAATGAGGTTGGACGGGTACTATGCTGGTTTCCAAGTTGAAAGGTTCCAGGGTGACTAAGATTGGAGGGTGGGAACCATTCAAGACTTTGAGGGGATTGTCAGCTTGGGCGAGCTGTGGGCTGAGGCGCAAAGCAAAGTCATGCGCAAAGAAATGGCTGAGCGAGTGCAACAGGTGCGGCAAAGAGATGCATGGCCATGGCATTCTCCGAGTGTTCAAAACTTGCATGTGAGATGCAGTACCACCAATGTATCACTACATTTTTTCCAGGTACTATTTTTGCTTCCACAATTGAACATGGTTCTTTAAAAACCATAAGTCCCTTCCAAAAAAATCCCTTCGGATGTGGACTAGTGCTGAACCGGCCACAGGAGAATGAAGCTGATGTCGGTTGCGAGACTCTGCAAACTCTCAAGGTCTGCATCCTGGACTGGTTCCCCCCATGACCACTTCAAACGAAGCCTAGCTCTGGCATGACCGTTGATGCTTTTTAAATCTCTGTAGTCTGGAAACCATGCTAGAATATTTTTTTCATCACATGGCGGTCTGATTTGAAGCACTGCTTGGCGATTTGCCAAGCGTTGCCACTCGCCAAACGTCACGATGTTTTTCGCTGACCTGGCCCCCATGCCGCTCAGTCGATGCTGATCAAAAAGTACAAAAACTTGGCCAGGATCTCAGGGGGCCTTTCTGGTTCGCCGCTTCCAGTTAGACTTCAAAGATTTTTCAATTCAATCCATCTCAATCCTTTTTAGGTATTTCCGAATGTATATTGTATATAAATAAGAACTATAATATACATATACATATATATACACAATATATATATATAATACACACATATACACATATATATATATATGTATGTATGGGTTTCAATAGGTTTCGTTACACCCAGAATGGGGTGGGTTTCCATGTAAGCCATCTCGCAGATTTTTACGTGCAGCACTGAGGCGATTGCTTGGAAGGTGGCGTTGGATCCCATGGGTCAAGGGCATCTGTCCAAGGAGGAGCTCGGGGATGGGTCATGCCATCTTTGGGGACCCATTGGAATGAGGTGGGGATTGAACATCCAGCAGCAGCCAGTAGCTTTTGGTAAACCTGGCAATGGACTCTTCCCTTTGCCAAAGCCTATCCATTGATGATTGTCCCACAATCCCACAAAAGGTATGTTTGATTAGCAGAGGGTTCGAATTTGTCGATTTTTCCCCCTTTGACATTGCGTCCTTCGCCAGGACTGGTACAATGCTGTGAGGAACCGCTAGCTCCTCAGACCTTCAGGGGCGCAAGTCGCGGATGGTTCGCAATTGGTTTCCCTCTTCAAGCGGACCGGTAGTTGTGTTTCTCTTTGAACAAATGTACTATAGGTTGAAAAATAGGTTGAAACACCCAACTGGGCCAGGTGTTGGCTTCCATGGTGATCTACGGCAGCTGTGGAGCGAAGCTGCCAAACCTGGTGCTGGTCTTCGACTCATTGGACTCATTCGACTTATTCGATTCGGGGCTCAAGGGACGACTGGTGGCAGCTGAGTTTTGCCGTTGATATTTCCGCCAGCCGCTGATAGTTGGATCAAAGGACTTCAGAAAAAAATTCATTGACTTCAAGTTGAATGAAGGACCAAAGCACTGACGTGAATTTTTGGGCTCAAGGAAAGGCTTCGAAACGAGTTTCGGTTTTTTTAGTAGCTGCAGGGCTTAGAAAACTGTGGGGTTTCTAGCTGAAATGATCTGAAATGAGGATTACGAAAAACACCAAATTGTTGATATCATCCCAAGGATCACCAAATCCTGGGGATGATCATTCTTTATCAATCCAAACATCAGTTTGGTTTCAGTTTGATCGTTACAAAATTGGGGAAAATCATATGCCAACCAATGAACAATAGATGGAGCTTAAATAAACAGTAAACGTGCAAGGTCTGTCTTTAGATGATGCAAATCTCCATTTGCTGCTGAAAGTTGGAGCCTCTGATTGTCATGGCGTTAGCTTCCACTGCAGAGGCACTGACAGCCGGCTCGGTGTTGTATGCCAATATCAATCAGAGATCCAGGGGTCTGAAGCCCATGGCTGTTGGTACTCATTTGTACTCAGAGACCTCATTGGCCATTGGTTGCGCCGACGTTAGGGCCGTTAGGCTTCAGGATCCTTTCGGGTTCCCCCTTTACCCCTTACCATCCCTTACCTCCATCGGTGCCAGGGCTTGAAAGCTCAGATCCAAGCAGCGAAGCGCGCGCTGGAGGAGAAGACCAACTTGACAGTTGAGTTGGATGCCGAGCTTCACAAGGCGAGGCTGGAAACTCACGGAAACATGTGAAACCACTGAGGATGTTTCCATCTTTCCAAATGTTTCCCATTTTCGGTGGCCGGGGCAAAAACAGGATGGAAAGGGCATCCAGCAAAGCATCAGCTCAGGTTTTGGTGTGAAGTCTATTTCATGAGTTGAACATAGGAATGATGTTGCATTGCTTTTTTTGACGGAATCATTGATGCTTGGCAACCGGTGATAGATGATAATTGTTATTAGATTATTCCTTCTCCAACACGATTGATATTCGTCGTCGTCGTCGTCCTCCTCCTCCTCCTCCTCCTCATCATCATCATCATCATCATCATCATCATCATCATCATCATCCTCATCCTCATCCTCATCCGCGTTATCCTCATCGTCTACATTTCCAAGATCATACCTTTGACATACACCGTCGAGACTCAGGCTGTGCTATGTGTGGTGTGTTCGCTATTCTTCTCATTTTCATAACTCGTGCTTATCCGATGAATCACAGCAATTATGATGATCAGATTTTTGTTCTTAGACCGTGGACGAGTAGCTCGACATTGATACATGAAAGGAAATGATGCCATGCCTGGGACTTGTCACCTTCCTTGCAGGCCAATGAGCGGCAAAGACTCCGACGCATCTTGGATGGCAGTCGCTCCAGCGTCAAGCTGTCAAGCCATTGGGGACACTGGGTCTTCATCATTCCAGATGGCCTGGTTGACTGGTTGACTGTCAATCATCCGGACGGGAAGCCACTAAAGATCTTGTGACCGAGGCGATCTCGACCGTATCAGGAGGCGAATCGCACTGCGGGCCCTGTTCTCAGCTGGCTGGTGCTTTCAAAGGAAGAATCGCGAGTTCATCATTGCAAGATGCAACTTTAGATCAATCCACTTTGGGATTGCGCCAAAAGAACGCATTTGGGAAACGTCATCTAGTTGTTGAAGGACAGTCAACTATCAAGCAATCCAGTTACATACCCAATCTAAGCCGAATTTTCTTTCCCATTGTGAACTTCCGTCCAATCTTCGTCAATATCCTTGGATGGAATGAGGTCTCCAGTTGATTATCGGTTAACATCCTGTCTTTCTTGGTTTGTATCCCAATTCGATCTCTGTTTTTTAAATGCCATGGTCAAAAGTCAAACATGCCAAAATTTACCCACTATGCTGCTATGCTTCGATTCCCATTCATGATGGTGGGATTCTGCTGGCGCCCAGGAAGACATCAACCTTGACAAGAAGGTGGAGCGAGATATGATCGACCGTGACATGTGTGGCTCCTTGATTGCATCGCTGTCGTGAAGAGTCTCGAATGGAGACCCACTGAAATCCACCTTAATTGAGTATTGTCCTACAATAGGATACCCCTCAATCCATTGGTTCCTCATTGTCCCCATTTTATTGGCTATTTGGGGATACGCCCCATTTCCAGACAACCCCAATTGGATATGGTCCATCAACATTTCCTATTGAAAACTGCTGGGTTCATTAGATTGCCGAAGGCAGGCGAGGTGGGGCTGCGGCAGGTGACCAGTGAGCCGTCGTTTGATTTTTCGTTGCATTGAGAAAAAAACAAGAGCCAAATAAAAATCCTAGGCGAAAGGTTGAGATTCAGATTGCTTTCCGACACTGTTCTTGGTACGGATGGAGTGAGGATGACCCGTTGGCCCTTGGCAGTCTAGGGCACTGAACGCTGCACAGTTGAGGCGATCATTTGCCGCAGGGTGCCTACCATTTGCCCGGTGCAACCAAGATCTGCCATCCGGATGTGCCTCGTCCAAAAAATCCCATGGCATCTCACAACATCTCAGGGTTTCTGATGGCTTCTGTCCTTGTTTTCAGTCACCCTATCCACACATCCCGACCAAAAAGGTCACACCACCCTGAGCTGCAGGACGGCGCTGGCAGCCTTGCCAAGAACGATGGGTGCCGGTCTTGGGAGCCATTCACTGGTCACTCTTAGGACTAGTTAAAGATGACCAGAGTATGCAAAAAAGCGATAAACAATTGACCTGTTCCCATGTTTCCAAACGATATTGAAACTGGACCACGAAGCAGTTAGTGCAATCTCTTCTGATTCTTCTGACATAGCCAAAGCTAAGGCATGTCATGAAGTGCAGTGAGATTGTGGCGACAGGTGAATACGTGTCTTGGTTCAACTTTGCCACAGTTGGCATGCTGCTGCACGCAGTATCTGCATAGGTGATTCATCCATGTCTCCATAGTTGATTCCACTGTTCGCAACAATCCATCCCAACAGTTGTTACACACCTTTCTTTCTTTTGCAAGAAACGCACGGGGCTCGGACAGCATTAGGTCTGGAGAATCGAAGGCCTGTCATGGCTGGAGAACACGTTGAAGCAAAATGGCCTGTGTCTCTTGCATCAAACACGTCCAGTGCGTAACAATGCTTCTTGAGCTGTAGTGCGGAGTCTTGTGAGAGGTGTGGCTCTGCTTTGAGTTCTTCTGGAGGGGCACTTCGACACACCCATTTGCCCGAGATTGCGTGGGCCTTTCACCTGCAAATCTAAGGCCATGCATCATCCGAGCCTTTTACGGTTGGTGGTGAGAGATTTGCCTTTGTGTACAATCCTAGTGGAGGCCTGCTGAGCTTCAGGGTACCATGCTGGCCACTCTCCTTTGAAGTGTGTTTTGATGGTATCAAAATTCCCCTTGATCCATGGTGGTGATCAAAACTGAAAGCTACTTTATTTTGGTGTTTCCAATGTCCTATGTCTCGTAGGCAATACAACACATGGATATGTTTTTGACAAAGTGCCAAGCGAGGCAAAGTGAGCCTAACTGAAGAAGAGCAACATGGGCCCGGGCGCCTACGGTGGGTCCTGCAGAGAACATGGACGGCTACCCAACTTGTTGGAAATTTGAATGTGGTTGCTTGTGAAGATTTTGAGGAGATATTCAGACAGTCCTATATGTCAAGCTCAGAGTTCTTTCATGGTTCCGCAGCATGGAAACTAGACGACGGATGGCCCGAGAGCGAAGAGAAGTATAGTGAGATATGTAATTGTGAAAATCGTATAACATGAAATATATAGAGAGAAAAAGAAGAA
>BGPT01000024.1:569799-597936 GCA_003297045.1 Symbiodinium sp. clade C Y103 | reverse complement strand
TGAAGGGTTCATCCGCCACACTTGAAATCGCAATTTTACCTCAGTTTTTGACACTCGAACCTCGTTTTGTGCGTGAAGGGTTCATCCGCCACACTTGAAATCGCAATTTTACCNATGTGCAGATGTGAGGATATGAGGATGTGAAGATGTGAGGATGTGAAGATATGAAGATGTATGACAGACCTTCACAGTTAGAAGAACCCTTCGCTCAGAACATCATTCACTGTGACTTTTCAAATCCTCCACTCGTAGTGGTTCCTCAGACTTGTGGGCCGACGTGTGTGGTGAAGGAAGTCAACATCCACTCAAAGGAATCCATCATGATGTTGAGATGGCCATGCCCCATATGGGTTTGTTATGGGTTTGTTTGAAAATAGGTTACCCCAAATTTGATGGCTAGTCATCATTTTTCCGCAGATGTCCTGGAACCACGTGAGGATCCATTGAAGCTGTGAATTGAAGCAGATTGGACGCACCTAAGTAATGGAATTGAGTTTCTTGTACTTTCATCATTTTCCCTCTTAAAACTACCATTTTTGGGTACCCATACCAATCTATTTTCGGGTAGCCACGGTGATTTTCAAAGCCCGGCAGTTTCAGGTCCCTGGCGATCATTCATGAGGGCGAGGACGGCGTCACCTTTCGATACAGCCGCTTGTCAATTTGGGAGCTGAAAAAATACGATGATCCGTTACACTACAGTACGTCTCCAATGGAACTTCCAGGATGGATGTATTAAATTGAAGTGTATCTTCTCTTGATGAATGCATGAAACAGACCGTCTGACCCGATTTTTCTCAACTCTGATGTTCACGTGATCTCAACTTGTCCGATTTGGTCAGGAATCTTCATCAAGAAGAAGGGTGGTGAATACATGCAGTGGGGCAGCACTGGGGATGAGTGCCATCCCACCGCCGAGACCTGCGGCTTGGCCTTTGGTCCTGACGTGCCTTGGGCCCTTTGGTCTGCCGGGTGAAGGTCAACTGGGCCTAATGGAAAGGACTTGATCTGGAATATGAATGGTGATGAATGGTGATGAATGGTGATGAATGGTGATGAATGGGAGTCGGGTTCTAACTTCTCTCGAGATGAACACCCCACCTCCCAACCACATCCAACCACAGTGTTGTGTAGTCTTGTCATTTGCACTTTCGGCAGCTTGTTGTTGACAGCATTTCATTCGCACTGCCAGGTATATCAGAAAGATTGCTGGCACCGTGGCATCAAAGTCGGTATCTTCGGGTTGACGCATCAGCAGCTCCTGAGCTCGGAATGGGTGGAGAATGATGCGCTGACTGTGAAGTTTGAGTTGGAGGTCCGGCCGGACGAGTGGTGGCCCGGATGCAACAGGCTTGGGGCCCCCATCGTCCCTGTGCTGCCCCTGTTGAACTGCTGAGCCAACATGGAATACATGATTATGCTAAAAATACAACACATGCAACTTGAAGAAAGCACCGACCAAACAGGGAAACTGCAAGTCAGGATGGTATAAAGCTAAAACCCCTGCAAAAGCTTACAACTTTGGGTCCATCCCTTCCACATGAGTTCAAAAAACTATCTCTACATTTACATGGATGCTTCGAAACCAACTTTTGTTTTCTGTAGGGCACCACTGGTACCATCGGGGCTGAGGTATGGCCGTGCTCCTCTGAAACCACATGTGGATGTGCCACCTGCCACCATCAGTGCAGACATGCGTGTGCTGTTGGATGCCTGGATCCCAGTTTTGCCACAAGACGTGCTTGGTGTGCTTTGATTTGGTAGGCCATGTGATGAGCAAAGGCCTTGCAATCAATAAGAGGCTTGTATCAAAACAAATTTGAGGGCCAATCTCTATTTGGGACAACCCAGGGATCGCACCATGGACCGATCGCACCATGGACCCTGCGCAGTCTGTTTTGATGTTCCCATTTCTGAGGAAGGTAAGTGCAGTTGGATCCTCAGCTGGATGCCTTCTTGCAGTGATTCTTGATCCAGCCAAGAAAAATGGGTGGTTTGACCAGCCATATACTGTATGTCAATGTTGTCCCTGACTCTGACTGGTTGATGAAAAAAGACGGGTCGCCAGGGTAACCCCTCATTGAACCAACCACTCTTGACAACCGATGATGAATGGTCGCCCCCACACCAGCCACCGAAATATTTCTCACCTTTGAGGACATCATGTTTCACCATCACAACATCCGTTGCAAGGTGATGTGACCTTCAATGTGCAAGGTGAAGTCATCAAGGCGCATTCGCCCATTTTGTGCGCCCGCTCCGAAGTCTTTGAGAAGCAACTAACGGCGGGGCTGCGGGAGTCGACTTCCAAGGAGAGAATGAGGGGTGCTGCCAGGGGTAGGTGAGACAATGAGAACACACAAGAAGGAAAAGGCATTGCAACCAACGCATAGATTTTGAATCTGATGCCTGGGTCCCTTGGTGGTCACTGAACTATCTTTCAGTTGCTGGGAAGGTGTCCGTATGTATGTGTACGTATATGATCGTAGATGCATATTATGTAGTATGTGGTAAGGGTTATGATGTTAGGAGAGTTCCGCTTTCAGCCTCAAGCTCAGACCATACTTTGTGGGGAAGATTCAGATTCAGAAAGAATACCTCCTCAGATCCATGGTCCAGCTCTGTGCGAATGACCGGTTCTACATTCCAGCATTCGCAAAATGTATGCTGGTGCCTCACTGGTGGCCTACTTCATTATGGTTTAGGAAATGGCGCTTGCAGGTTCAGCTCCCAAAAAGGTATATGATAGGGAACCTTTGTCATGATTCTTCCTTGTAAATTCTATCAACATCTGTGCATTTGCGCAGCGACGATGGCGTCTTCTGCAGGAGATCACCATCACAGATTGCGAAGTCGCGACTTTCAAAGCTCTGTTGCAGTTCCTCTACACGGACAGCTTCAGCGACGTCCGGAGCTCGAGAGCTCGGACGTGCGCTGCTTTGTTTTTTTTCGGTGGGACGAGCGCTGGGTTGAAAAACGCGAGGTGGAAGAGCTGATGAAGTCCTCAACTGCACCAGGCTGAAAGGGACATGGCATTGGTAAGATCATCATAGGTCATCCAGGAATTTCAGAAATTGAAGTGAAAGGCATCCCATCCTCGCTCTCAAGATGCACTAGAAATTGGCGGGTTTCGGACATTGAATGGTACTGGTCATTTCTGTCCCGTTTCTGATATTGCCTGGGAACAATCTCCGCCTCCGCCACGTTGCTTGAGGTAGCGATGCAAGCTCAGAAGAATCACCGCATCAACAGCTGTCTTTGCTGCAGGGCTTGCTCGCTGCCAGCCACAAGTATCAGGTTGGTTGGTGGGGTTGCCGATGTGCTTGGTTCTCGTGGCAACTGTGAGTCAAAACACATAATTAGTGGGGGCCTCAATGCTGATTTCCGGGATCTTGTTGGTTGACGAGCCCCAATTTTGACCCCCTACCATCCCCTACCCATTTTTACAACATGACTTTGTGAACCGGGGAACTTCTCGTACTTATCATGTTTGGGCTGCATGGAAACCATTGGTTTGGCTCACGTTTCGAGTGCTTCCCTGGCACATATTTTGGCGAGGTGAAGCGACTTCAACTGTGGTGTGAGCAGCAACTTTGCGAAACCGGGCTGCAACTGCTCTGTCCAAGCTCAAAGGACTAAAGGATCCCGAATCTTAGAACTACTTAACGGGAAGTAGCATCCCCAGCACGCGCCCAGGAAACTATCACGTCGTTGAAGGTCTGTGATGTGCTTTGCCAAGCTCACTTGTATGAGGCAGCTGCACATCATGTTGGCTGAACATGGACTTGGTCAACCTGTGGCTCCCAGGGTCTAAACATGGACCCAATGCAAGTCGATTTGTGTATGTGACTCAAGAGAACCAGAAGCTGCACTTTATCTTCCCAATCCCTTCCCCTATAATCAATTCCCCTTCATTTCACAATATGCGACCACTACATGAATAGATCAGATCCAATACTCAATCAGCGCGTTTAGGGGAATATTGAACATACTAGTAACGGGGAAGGCAGCAAGCTGCGAAATTTCTTGAAGGCCAAGCAATTGGAGAAAGCTTGCCTGGCCTTCATCAAGAATCACATGGAGGACATTTGTTCCGTGGGCCTTTACATTTTGACCTGCCGAGGCAACCTTGCTTATGGTCACTGATGTCCTTGAATCTCTGGAGGTAATTAATCTCTTGGGACCCTTTTATCAAACCTCGAGGCCAAAGCCCCGAGTTTAATGTTTGTTCCCTGTCCCTTTGCTCTCGCACTTAAGCCAGGGCCATCTAAAACAGACCTGTGGTTTGCCTCGCGTGAAGGAAGTGGTCGTCACACCGTCTTTTGGACAGCTTGGAAAGGATTGGCCACAGGCAGGGGATGTGGCCTTCTTTTGTTATCCCAGAAAAGAGCCGACGGGCGGCTTCCGTATACTTGATAGTTGTAGCTATTTGGAATAGTATTCGGTGTCTTGTGGGGATCGGCCCTCCATCTTGATTTTTGTTGGATGGCGCAACCACCAGTCTGCATATACCCCCACCTCATGGCTGGACCGCGACAGGTGATGCTGAAAATCAGCATCTTCACAGCTGGTGCCTGGGGCGACAAAGAGGAAACTATGGGGGATTTACCCGCAATTCATTGGCCATTTGGTTATTTTGATAAGGAACATAAGGCTTTGATAACTTTTAGTCTGCTTTAATGTCTTGGAGTTGGGAGTACCCTTCTTTCAGGCGTATCATACCTCTATGATCCACGTCACATGTTCTCCTCTTGTATCGTCATCAACACCAGTGATGACCACGAGCAGCAACGCCTGGCCTCGTTGCGCTCAGGCGTTTCAGAGACCCGAGCAAGTCCGGCCTTCGAGGCCTTTGAGGGCAAGAGTGATGGAGTTGCTTGGCAAAACTTGGCCAAAAAAAGGGCACCTGATCTGACCATCTTGACGATCTTGATGCATTGAAGGTTTGTGGACCTATATTGTTGGGAAACTATGTGCTACCAACCTTCCCCGCAAGAAATGATTGGTGAAAGTGGTAGCTGATGTCAGAAGGAGAACTATGCCAGGTGGCACCCCACTGCAAATCATGGTTTCTGTGGAGAGTTCAGCGGTTGAAGTTTGTTGGTTTTGGGACATGAAAGCTGTAAAACGTTTGGAATCTGAGTCTTCACCACGAATAGAGGAACGAAGGCATCGGTAGAGGAACCATGCTGCTGATTCTGATGTGACTGAGGGGAAGAAGCGCAAGCAACCTGAGTCATAGCTGCGCAGGAGTAGGTGCTTGTGGTTTGAACATGCGTAGAAACGCACATGCTGTGGATCGCAGGGACTGTCAAAGTGCATGGTAATGGCAAACTGTGGGGAATGGCCCCGGCCGCACGGGTGAAATTGGACGATGCACCTCTACCAATTCAGCGCCTAGTTTCGGACAGCAGCGGCAGAGACAAAAGAAAGTCATGAACTTCACAGTTTTATGCAACACCTTTCCACAGTCCCTTTTGGTTTCAACATCACCTCATCCACCCAGCTGGACCCTATATGCCAAATTGGTCGTGGTCTCCAGTTTCTGTTTCTGGAACTTCCGTTGAGGTCACATTTCCCTCTACGACTTGGATCCTCAAGCAGTTCAGGTGGGACGCCTGCGCCGTTTCAGCAGTGTGGCTGTGGCTGGACATGGCTGGCAGGTGCTCTGGGACTTCCGGGCCTTTCTATTGGCCCACGGCTCAGGGCTGCATGAATTCTGCTGGAAAACTAAGGGAAACTCATTTCGTGCTATCCTTTGCTATTGTTGTTTTTATATGTTTTTATCAACTTTGTAAAATTCATGAAATCCACCAGTCCCCGGTTCTTGTTGGTGAAACTGCCATGTGTCGGCCATGTGGGTTTCGCAGATCCACCCATCAGGAAGCCTATGGGGACATCATGACCGCGTGGCATCAGGGCTTAGACCCCAAGAAGCGAGGGAAAATCGAGGACGGCAGGGCAAGGTACAGTAGTTGGATGTGCATCCCAGTTACTAAGCTATAAATTACAACTGTGTAAATGATATACTGTACTTGGGATATACTGGGCTAAAAGAACTGTAATTGCATATGCCTGAAAATAGGGGACCTCCAAAAAAAGGATGGTTGATCATGAATTTTCCCACATTTCTCCCATTCAGATGGCCATTACCTCGGGGTATCCCCCATTGACAAAGCGGAAGTGCTGTAGCGTGAAGACCTCCGGACACCTTCGACATCTCCAGGAAGATGACTTTACCAAGCGCTTGAAAGAAATGGGCTATGAGGCCTGTGGGCTTGGCTCAAAGTCAAGTAAGAAAGCTGGTTGGTTCAACCAGTTCAATCCCAAAGAATGACAAAATTGACTCATGGTCTTGGTTCCAAGTATGGCTAGAGGCTAGATTGATCGAAATACCAAGCGAACCATAAGATGTCCAAGTCAGTTCTTATTATCGTATGGTTCGCGGTGTAACCTTCACAACCTCAGGATGACATCAAGAAGCTGTGGCAGCTGCTTCTGGCAGAGCCGCAGGGGGGCCCTTTTGATGCCGATGCCATCGCAGTACGCTGCTACAAATCCATTTTTGGGTATAGAGAAGGCCATAGTTGAAGACCCGCAAAAGCGATGGAGTCGTCATTGTTAGTCATCAACCATCACCAGACATCACCAACTGGGCGAGGGCCAATTGAACCTCCAACATGGATCCCACAATCATCACCAAATTGGAACCATTCCATCTGTGGGGCCTTGAATATTTTGAATGTACACGCAGCAAGACATTTCTTTCATCTCCATCCCGTCTTTGCCGGTTCAACCAGTCGTTCTCACATCTTTTGGGCACCAATGAATTTCAAGGCACCGGAAGTACATCGTGCTGCGCGATATCGATGCAAAAGCAGCAGATGCCACGCAACTGCAAGGGATGGGGTCTGGTGACACCTTTTGAAGTCTAGGTGACAAAAGACGGTGGACAAAATGGTCGAAATCTATGCTTGCTGAATGTTGTGAGATTTTTTTCACTGCAGATCATTGAAACCTTCATGGGTGTCTGTTGATTGATGTAGTTTGGTCACTGCTGCTGCATTCTGCTGACCTGGTTTTCCCAAGGCATATTTCCGTGGAGACGACAAAGCCCTGACACTCTACGGCACCAAAAGTCCGTGACTTAAATGGGGTTGTCATAGTCTGTCCAAACATGGCGGATCGCCCCAATTTATGGCAATTGAATCCCGAAAACGACAATCAACATCGATCAACCATTAGATTTCGGGGCACCCTATTGAGACAATCCGAAAGTCCCCTTTTGCAACTCTCGGGATTGACCCCCGAAAGTTGGATGGTTGAAGACTCTTCACATGACACGACATACCGGCCATACGGTGTTTTGGTTCAGGTGGACCTCAAGCCTCTCCGGGCAAGTGGACGGGAAAACTGCTCAGCCCAAAAGGAGAGGACGACGAGGTGCGGAGCGATTCGTGGTGTGAAACTTGGGGAGCCCTCCCTTCCAACCAACTGTTTTTCTGCAACCCAAAAAAAACAGATGGGGGGTATTTCAATCCATTTCAATCCATTTCAATCCATTTCAATCTATTTCAATCCATTTCAATCCATTTCAATCCATTTCAATTCATTTTTGAATGGGTCTTTTGAGGATGGCTTTCTCATGCTTTCTCCAATTTTTCGTTGGAAGTCCTCCAATGACCAGGGCTTTTCCAACTCCTCAGGAGCGTCCAGGGACACCGAGCGGAAGCCCAAAGACCTTGCCACTGCCGGGAACGCCTTCCAAGGGGCCAGGGAGCCCTGCCTCTGCTGAGACGATTCTTAGGGATAGATAGAGATTTCATCTCTGGGATTTAGCAACCCAGACAAGAAGTTGTCTTGATTCCAGAGACTTGGGATCGAACAAAAACATATTTGGGCATGGGATGGCATGGGTAAAAACCTGAGGTTTCCCACGAGAAGGAGGGGTAAACGTCCACGTACTAGCTAGCCACGTGCCGGCTATTGTAGTGTGAACTACAGGGTAGCGGCGTTTTGGTACCGCCTACTCATATTATGATTTCACATGTTTTCCTCTTGCGTGTTTTTTTGAGAGACAGATGTACATATCCTGATTGTCCCGCCCAAGAGTCTCACATGCCTGAGACAAAAAACAGGCAATGTCCAGGTTGGTATAGGGCCTGAACTCATGCACTTGGCGGAATGAGCAATTTGCGCCAATCACAAGAAGTCATAACAATCATAATTATTGATTGTTTCAAGTTGGTTCAAGTTGTTTCTGAATGTTTCACAAGCCTCTCTCATTCATTTGATAGTTCCTACAGGCTGTGCTAATGTTAGTAAAGCAATGTAAAGCAATAATAACCCCCCCATATTTTGATGGGTTTATACCACCCATTGATGGTAAATTTTGGGATGGTGGATCCTATCACTTTACCAACGTTGGAAGATCTGGCTCCAGGCGACCTGGCTCATCGTCCTCAGTCGCCTCCAGGGCTCCATCCAATCAGTCCGTGGCACGATCCACTGCTGGAGACGAGGAGGTGCCACGTGGAGCTGTCCACTGTGAAAGTCTGAAGCAAAACGTAGGTGAACATAGGTGAACTCTGAGGATTTTCCATGATTTTTCCGGCTATTTGCATTCTATTTTGAGGATATTTTGGGGACATTTTGAGGACATTTTTGGTCTCAGCGCAGCAGCGAAAGCATTTGGGTGATGCTCACATGGTCAAAGATCAGAGACCCGCTGGAGGCGGTCTATCGGCCGACGCGCATTGCCATTTGGTGGGGGAACCTGACATGGATCTTAAAGAAGTGATAGGCCCCGAGGTGAAGATCGATCTCCCTTGATGGAGTGAAATGGCAACATTCCATCTAGAATTATAGAATCATGATGAATAGTGTATGTGTATGTATACATATATGATTTATATAGGACGCATTTGTATACATATACTAGTACATACATCTACAGATGAATGTTCCAGATATGTCAATGTGATTTCTAGTGCCCCATGGACTTGCATTCCTGTTCCAGGCCTTTTGATGTTGGAATCCTCCCCCAGCAGTCACCACTGAGGTCTGAAGAACTGGGTGCGCGCAAGCGTCAGGGCGCAGAGATGCGGTTGAAACAAGAAATGGACCTCCAAGTCGGTCTGCCTGGCCTGCTTGCAACAGCCCAGATACCCCAGGCCCGATACATGGTTTAACTCTTAAACAGTTTGAAGAGGTAAATCAACTATAACTGGGCCATCTAAACCATAGCTATGACAGTTTACTGGAGAGTACACCACATGGAGGAATCCCTTCGATGTTTGATCATATTTTGATATACTTTGGGGGAGGGTTCCCTCGTGATGGTCTTGGACTGTCCATAGGTGGGGTAGCTCTAAGTTGAGGACAGCACTTTCCCCGCGACAGTCCGTTTCCACTAGCCCTGTTTGTGAGACTTGGAATGAAGAGAAGTTGTGCAAGAGCTTCCATTTTTGGACTCGGTAGTGATTTTCGGAAAGGGCTTCGCTCAGTGGGGTCAATCCGCGCTCGCCTAGTGCTGTGAATCCCCGCTAAGTGAGTGCGGTTTAGCCGCGCTAGGTGAGTCTGGTCCTGTGATGCTCAGATATTTCCCCATGACAAACATGAAGAACCACACTTGACCAGCATGTTTTCTTGGGATGGGTGGGTTGATCAATATTTTTTTTCCAGAGCCGAGACAAGATTTCCAGCTAAGTCAAGTCATCTCAGCCGAGAGTGGATGCTCTGAAGATCCTGTAGCCAGGACCAAAATGCTTGGATGACTACCGCAGACAGCTGGTGAACGGAAGCGGAAGTCTTGCCGAGCCCTCAAGTTTCTCAGGCTTACTCGGTTTTAGCCTTGATCATTTCCGTTGGAAGATCCAGAAAGCAATTGAAAACCCTACTGTACTAGGGTCATTCATGTGGTAAACCTCATTATAACCACCTGGTGGTGGTGCTTTTGATGATGAATCGATGGTTTCTTGTTTACCACATTGTAACCAGCAGGTTTCATGGCATGATGCGACCAAGGCCGGAGCCTGGAGATATCGCATGGACGAAGAATGTTGGGGGGACCCAATGCACCCAATGGAGCCAAAAAAGGTACGGACAACGCAACACCATGCGACACATATCAGAGCAACGCAGATAGGGGAGCACTGGATTTTTCAGGATCTTAACAGGATTTTCGATGGTTTTTGTGCGTTTCGAGCCTGTGAGTCTGGGCTGAGGCACAGGTCGCATGTCCTTCATGCAGTTTGTCATGGCCATTGATCGCACTGGTGGGTCTGGATCCCAAGCTCTCAGAAAAAACATAGATCTCACCATTCACATCCATTCACCCACAATCAGCTCTTGTTTCTTTTGGGCTGAACCCACCAAGACTCTCTTAGAGCATCCCTTTTTAACGCATGGAAGAATGAAGTGGCCAGTGGCGTTCGGTTTCCAGATGGTGAACCCATGACCTGTGCAGCCTGTCTCCAAGGTATTCCGGCAGCGTGAAGCAGCTCTGGGCGGAGTTCTCCAATGAAAAGGATGAAGTGACCTTTCAGGACTGCCAGATACTGCGTGTCGCTTCTTGTTGGATTCCCATCATCGTGATCCGCGACACTTTCTTGACTCATCCATGTCCCTTTTGTATCCCAACTTCTTGGGTTCAGAGGACTTAAGATACTCAAGGGGGATCGATTCATGTCTCATGTCCCACCAACTCAAGTTGGAGGACTTGGATCCAGATGGCTTTGAGCTGCTGCAGGCGATAAGTTCAGTGATGTTGGGACTGGATTCCTGCTGATGCTAAGTTGTGTCAAGTGGGAAAATGTGGATACACGTGGAACGTATGATGAAATATGCACCTTTGAGCTCTGGAGACGCAGTTCAGAGGTCATCCACCCAAGGGTCCCAGGTTCCCGCGCCAGGCGTTTGGCGTTTGGATCATTGACAACTACGAGACATTCAAAGGTGCGGTCTGTTTGCTGGATAGATTAAAATAGTGTAAGTCACTCTTTGGGAGTTTTGGACCCTGATATGAGAGGGTACTCAAATACCACTTTGATCATCTTTCATCCACTTTAACCTATTTCGACTGCTTGCGAAGCTTCCGCCCAAAAAACAAAATCACCGGAGAACTTGTCTTTTTGTATCTGACCATCAAAGCTTGGAGCTTCTCTGACCTCAGATAGTTGACACTTTGAGGAACTTTGTGAGGAACTTTGTCCCCTTGTGCTTTGTGGAAGGCTTCTGGAAAAGTATTGAGAAGTACAAGGACGAGCAGCTTGAGGAGGCAAACATTGACTGCACGCCCCGAGAAGCATAGCAGTCCATGGCAGTAAAAAAAATATCTTGAATGCCTTTGCGTAGGGTTTTCCAAATGTTTGTTCGTAAAAGGCCAACAGGCCAACAGAAATCAATGCTGCCATGCAGCATCTGCAGAAATCTGTCACCGCCAGCGGGCAGGGAGAATTCGTTGACCGATGCTTCGAGAATGGCTTGGAAGGCATCTCAAAGCGAGAGATGAAAAGGACGGCCGTGTGGATTTGAACCGTGGTGACATGTGGCTATGACTTCAGATTGACTACCCAGGTTACCCAAAACCAGATGGGCTTTTAGTGAACATTACCACATCATACCAAATCTGTGGGTCCTTAGGCATCTCATTTCTGACAGATGCTTGCACACATTACCCTAGATCAAGGTCATTTCTGTTTCCATCCCAATGGACTCATCACTTTCCGATTCCATCTCTTTGATCTTCATAGGTTGATGGCAAAAACTCTCAAATCTTCTCCGTGGGTGCCAGGATCTTCAAGATGCTCCTGCCGGAGCCTTGCACCGGTCGCACCAAGCTCATTCAACCAGATCTCAAGGCGGGGTGGGACATTTCAGCTCGGGGCTGGTCACAATTTATGTAGGAATCCGACTTGTTCAGAAGCAATGTTATTTGCTGTTGCCAACTAGTGTGGTTTTCAAGCTGTTGCGCTGTTTGCCACCATCCATCCAATGTAGAATTCCCTTTGTCTGCCATACATTTTGTGTTGATTCTATCTTTTCCCCCCAAAGAGGGGCCAGTTGTTGCAGCTAGAGAGACTGGAGAATTTCGCTGGGACTTCTACGGATATTCGTCATGTCGGTTGTGTTTGATTATAGCCTATAGCCCTTTGCTGCGCTTGTTGCCCCGGACCCAGTGACTCCATGCCCAGCCGGAAAATGCGGGGCAAGATGGGTGCTGCAATTCGCAGAAATCGTCCCCCATCAGTATCATTCAGCATTCCAGTGTAGATAAGTGTGCGTAACCAAGTGATGACAAGTGTCTCGGCTCAGCTTCCATCTACTTCCATCTTTTTCCATCTGCGCAGGTTCTGTCGATTGCGCTTCCTTTAGACGCCAAACTGGCGATGAGGTCGTGGCTTTCACACGTTCACCACGGGCACGGGGGCCACGGGGGTCTCTGTCACGCCAGGAAGACGAGCACTGAGAAGACGATGGCACCAGAGAGATCCAATGGTACAGAGAAGACTGAAAAGGAGGAGGACCTTGGGAAGTGTGCAAGGTTGAGTTTAATCTTGCAACACCCACAACTAGAATCAACTAGAACTATAACTCGAACGGTATATATATATATATATTTATTACTATGCATATTTGTGTTGATTATAATGAGGTAAGAGCCCCAGCATGCAGACGCATAGATATCCTTACACTTTTTTACTGTGAAAACTCTATCCGTTGCAGGAATACACAAAAACTTTTTTTCTGGGTGGCAAAGTTTCAGGTTCAGCTTATGTGTTGGTTTGGGTTGGTGGTTTGGGGGGTCTGGAAAATTGTATGTTTTGCAACAAAAGAAAACAAATGCGTTTCTGATAAAGGGAGTATTTCCTGAATTTGGCAAAATCATTTACTTTCATGGAAACCTCCTTTCATTTGCATTGCACTCCCCACTTCGAGAACCACCCAGAACACTTCCATGTCCAACGTTCTGGACAGTTTTCGTTTTTCAACGTATTTTCCATCTGAACACAGTTTAAACACCATGCAAGAAATTCCCCCTAAATTTCAGAGTGTTTTCCCCAATGCTTTCCCCATTTTTCCCTCAATTCCCTCCAATTTTCCAAGTTTGTCCTCATTTTTTTCCCAGTTTCCACGTTTTTCCTCAAGTCTTCCCGCCATTTTCGCCAGGAAGCGCGGGAGTCGCCCATGTCGTCGCCCAAATCGCCCCTGCGGCCGCCCAGCCCGGCCAGTCCCACGTCGCCCACCACGCCGCGCTCGCCGTCGCGGGTGAAGTGCTCCCCGGAGCTGCCGGTGATCTCGGTGGAGGCGGGAGGATGGGGAGGAGGAAACCCAAAAATCCCATAACTATAGGGGGACTTAATCATATTTAATCGCTATAATATGGGATTTAATGACTATGGATATGAGAATGGGAGAATCATATAGCTATGAATCAGAAATTCCACTGTTCATGGGTTCTCTTGATGGGATTTAGTGACTACGATATGGATTGTTAATGGTTATGGATCCCGCTATAATCCCATTTTGAGGAGGTCCCCCCAATGATTGGCTGTTGACGGGATTTAAGCTGAAATGTAATGGAAAGACAATGGAAATAACATGGGAATTAAGTGATCATTATTCCCTTCGCTCCAATACCAATGGTAAATACCCCCGCAGAAACCACGGTGGATGTAGGGGATCAAGACACATATTTTGTACCAGGGAATGGGGGCGTTTAATGTTAAAGGGATGGGATTATCTATTTACTACCAGTGATGTTTTGATTTGTGAGAATATGTATCTATTGTCATTATGATGATGGGTAGTATCAACAGAGATCTACGATTATTGGTTCGGATCATTTTTGTCCCAAAGTTCAAGGAAGCACATGATTCGTGGGAAACACCTTAATTGTTTTTTGGGAATATTTAGAATTATTGGGGAATTCGTCGATATGATTCGATATTGGAAAACTATTGGATTTACTCAATGCGATATGGATTTTTAGGGAACATTTTTCATCCTTGGAAGTCATATTCCAATCATGCGGGGATGGAGATGGGAATCTGTCTAAAAGCAGTTGGAGTTAGTGGCTCAAGAGGTCGTTTGGGTTTCACAGGTCGTCTCAAATTTTGCCAATATGAACGATTTAATGAGTACTTTTCAAGTTTGTTAGTTGTTGTAAGGGTGGCACGTTTTTGGAATGCAAGCAGTTGTACTCGGTTGGATATCCATTTAGAATGGGACAGATTCAGCTCACTTATCCTGAAGTTTACCCAATCCACCTGCAATAAATGGGAAATAGAAATAGTCTTCCAAACCAGTATATACCGTGGGATTGTAGGATATTTCAGGGTTACCCGCTTTTTTGGGAGATAATTGATGATTTTCAAAACCAATACAAACCAGGGGATTTTCGGGTTCTCCAATGGCTCCAATGTGTTTGAAACCACAAAATATCCCCAACCTCGCCCGGCAAACCCCGCAACACGCCCGGCAGGAGTTCCGCAGAACTCTGAAGCGACTCTATGGCAGCGTCCATGCAGGGTGGGTGAAGTATTTGGATGTCACTGAGGCGCGGGTTCCGTGAAATTTCGGGCTACCCCAGTTTTAGGCAAACTCAAATGGGATCATGTGGCCATTGGTAGAGCATGTTAGAAATTGAGAAAAAAGGTCAAGGGACAAACGGTCTGTCGCGGGGGATGTTCGTCGGCAGTAGTTCTTTCTGTGTTTAAAGGTCCTTCCTGACATATGAAAATTAGTTGGTATATTCACAACACAAAGTGGTTTCCCTGCAGAGCATTTGAGGGCTGTTTGCAATGGGTGAGTTCCCATTTCAGCCTGGACAAATTGGATGGTTAGGGCAAACCAGTGGTTTCATGATTCATGCAAATGTTTCGTACTGAACCATTTGACCATATGAAACCAAATTGAAACCATACCCTCTGGTAGTTTGACAGTTTGCGAACTGGAAAATCGCCATTTTTGATACGCAATCATTGAAGTACATGGACAATTTGTAAACCATCCCACTCTGGGGCACCCACTGACTTCCCCAAAAAGGACCCCTCCAAGCCAGGTGGGACGA
This sequence comes from Symbiodinium sp. clade C Y103, assembly GCA_003297045.1. NCBI lineage: Eukaryota > Dinophyceae > Suessiales > Symbiodiniaceae > Cladocopium > Cladocopium sp. clade C. Next base: position 582,863 of record BGPT01000024.1, on the reverse strand, counting down.
GTGCCGAAGGGTGAGTTCGTGAATCGCGCAAGATCGATTGGCGTGACAGGTGGGTCGGTGGGTCCCTTGAAGTTGCGATGAGCTTCGACAAACTGTCAGCCGGGTCACTGAGCCGTCACTGAGTTCCAGCCAGGCCATGTTGCTGCGCTCTTTGCGGAGTTGGATGTGGACAAGAAAGGCTTCATCACCTTGCAGGACAGCAATTTTTTCAATCTCAGATTTCGAGGAGGTTTTATCAGAGCGCAAATCGCCAGGACTTGGATCCAGAGGTGTCAAAGATGACCAAGCAGTTCTTCAGTTGCGTCCAGGAGCCACCTCTGTTGGATTCTTGGAACAGCAAATCATTGGAGGATATGAGTTGCTTTTCTACTGGGACTACTTCAAGTGTTTGAAAGGGAGGGTCCCTTTCAGTGAATCTTCCCGCCAAGGTTCAGGTCAGAGATGAATGGACAGACTGATACGTTTCAACATGAAGGGTGCCCGAAAATTACAATTCTAGTGATTCTAGTGAGCAGTTTTCCATATTTTTCCCTTAAGCATAGGATTTTCCTGATTTTGAGATAACCCCATCTCCCATCTCCCACACTTGGGCTCATCAGTTCACAGGAGACCTATGGCACTATCGAAGAAGCCTGGCGAAAAGCTTTTGATGCCCTCACTTGGCATGTTTGATGGGGCACCTTAGGCATTTTGATGACATGGCGGACCCTGAACCCGTGGGTTTTCAAAATTTTCGTTTGGGTGGAACCCGGGGTGAAGGACACTTTGCAGGAGTGAGATGCTGTATGCAGAGCTTTTCTACTGCCAGGTGACAAAGCGAAAGGTCATTGGAAAGAAAGAATTCGCCAAAGGCTGCGAAGCGATCGGCTTTGAAGGCGGCATGGGAGTATTGCAGAGATTCTGGGAAACTTTGAGACCTCACTTTCCATATATTCACGATTGTTTCAAGGTTGAATCAAGATAAATCCCTCCATTTTGCATGATACAACAGTAATTCAACCCCCCTCATAATTTTCATTCTTAGAATCCTCGACTTTTCGTGGTCCAAATCCCATTTCTTCCCATCTGTTGCTGCTAGTCAGCTTTGGAGGAAACTCCGAGAAACTCTTCAGCCTCCTGAAGCCGGAGGCTGGTCGGACGTGCGACACTGAGGCTGGCTGGAGGAACTGAACCGCTGCAAAAGACATTGATGAACTGGCGGAAACTGGTAAAGTCATAAAGGAATCATGAAATCCTGACATCGGTGAAAGATGTGAACGTTGACTTGAGATTTGGTCATGTGGATCCAGCTGGAATCATTGAATCCCTGGCTCCCGAGGTTTTTGGAGCTCAGTGATTTGGGACGCCATGCAGCGGCCACGGTGAAAGCCCCTGAGCTGCCAACCATCACCCCGGAGGAGTGGCGGTGTCCTGCACCGGGTGATTTTCGGAGGTAAAGTGCCAGGGGTTTCCCGATGTTTTCTCGAAATGTGGGTGAGCAACTTAAATTAAGTTTGGACCCATCCAGCCGGAGGGCATTTGTTACATCAAAATCAAGCCGCGAAGGAAGCACCCGTAGAGGGTAGCAAACTAAAAGCGCAGCGATCCCCACAAGTGGACACATCTGAGCTCTTCCCCTGACGGGCCATTTCCTACAATCTATTTTCCAAGTTGGGTGGTACTCTTATACCCACCAGAAATGAGGTATTCCAAAATCCGTTGGTTAATCAGCATTTTTTCTGTTAATGGCCATGTTGAGGAGGTATACCATCGTTTTTTGCCCCATGTTCAGACCCCAAAATGGCCATGCGAGTCACAGGACTTCCGCAAGATGCTGAAGCGGCAGTGCGGAGAGGTCGAAGCGGCCTGGCGACAGTCCTTGGACCCCACGGAGGCGCTGAGACTCCAATGATCTCTGGATATCTTTGGATCCGATCTTTGGATCCCAATTTTTTCTGGGTCATTGCAGTCATATCTAGATCTTTTCATATCTTTTCCATATCTTTTCTGAAAGGGCTATTCTGGTTTCTGGGATTCTACAGAGATGGCGACGCAGGTGGGAAGAGTTCGAAGAGGTGAGTTCAATGATCGAACCCGGGCCATGGGTATCACAGGTGCAGACATCGGTTGTGACATCGGTTGTGACATTGGTTGCCTTGTTAGACGGCCCTGACAGTGGGAGGACAGGATTGAGTTCAAGAAACGCTGGATTCAATCTGGATTCAATGACTGACGAGTTTTGCATTGTGCTGGGTTTCCTGATCGAGATTTGTCACCTGGTCCATGATTCAGTCGACTCAATGGTCGCAGTTCTGGCGTCTCTCAACTGCTGCAGGTAACGTTGCGGCGCTCTTTACGGACTTAGACGTAGACCGAAAAGGTTTCATCACACTTCAGGACAGACATTATTGCCTGATATTGCCCGACAGGTCTTCTGGTGAAGTCCTCAAGCCCTCTGGGCTGCCAATGCCAATTTGGCGGTTGGCCTTTTTTTAAAGCTTTGCTTTGATCATCTTTGATCAATGACTCAGACTGGAGACGATATCCCAGCCAGAGTTGTGATGGGCTCCCTTCTGCATATGTGCCCCACCTGTGTGCAGGACGTGGACCCAGAGGTAAAATGGATCACGAAGCAATTCTTTAAATGCGTTCAGGACACGGCTGCATATCAGGATGGCAACAAACTGAAATTGCTACAGCAAATATAAAATAAAGGTGAGTCCAGAAAATATCACGAACGTTGTTGAGCCTCATCACCTTGAGTCTGTCAGCAAGGAACAAACTTGAGGCTCATCATCTCTGAATCTTTCATGGATCCCATCTGCAGGAGACACATGGCACCATTGAAGAAGCGTGGCCGAAGGCTTTTGAAGACGTCCTGGCATGTCTTCTTGGTAGTTCAGACACCGGGCTTTATTTTCCGCACGCTGCTTCACAGGTATACAGTTTCTGCTTTACCTGGTATTTCTAGAAGTTCTCAGATCGGGCTTTGAGAATCTTTGAGACTGAGTTTCCATGTCCTTCATGTATTTGTTGTCTGCTAATATGGCGAATTCATGTTTCACAAGTCACCCCGTGGATCGAAGACTTTTACAATTCCCAATCACATCTGTTTCTGAGATGGACGGGCTCATCATTTGTCTAGCGCAACTGATCAATCCAAGTTCCATCAGCAGCAAAAGCTCCAACACCCAGCGCTCCACCGATTCAGGTCACGAAGAAAACACAGGTAGGAAAGCTGGAGTTTGCAGCAGGTTGCGAAGCCATTGGCTTTGAAGGCTGGGGTTGGATTGGGTAGAGCAGCCTAGAGAATATAGAGAATCAAACATGGGTTTCGTTGGTTAGACTAGCAAAGGGTAAACCGTTGTGTCAAGGCCAGCTCCGAAACGTTGTCACGTTTCGTTGTTTGGGGGTCAAGTCATCACGATTTGTCACCTGCCAGGGGATGTGGAGAAAGTCTTTGAGCTCTTCAAGCTCGAAGCAGATCGAACGCGGGGCCTCCCAATGGCAGGAGTGTCATCCTATAGTGGTGATGCCTTTTCTTCGCCAATTTTCGAAAGGTTTGCAAAACAACAGAAAGGTTGAGAGTAGATAGTAGTTCTGATTTATTGCTGGGTTTGCCACAAGTCTACCATACATGATTTTTCAGCTGGTGAATTTGGAAGGACAGCCCCCAGCCCCACCAAACAGCTTCGCAGCGCTTCGTTCAGCTGCAGTGAGGTTTTTGGAGCTCAGCGACTTACGGCAGGCGGCAGTGTCGGTGAAAGCTCACGAAAAGGCTGGGCGGGCAACGTCGACGCGGTGGGTTGGTTGATCATGGTGCTCCTTCCAGTGGGAAACTGCAGGTGATGGGGATGCAAACTGGCTCGACCTTTAGAGATGCGATCTTGTCAGTTGAAAAAGTTGCAGCCCAGGACTAGTCCAGATCCTGCGAAGCAGACCTTGAGACAAGGAGTTGGGGTAGTTGTTTCGAGCGTATCTTCCTTTGCCAAAGGCAAGCTAGGTTGTAATGTAAGGGTTTTTAGTGCAGATCCTGACATGGGCTAATTTGGACTTCGGTGTGGCTTGACGTGTTCCGGCTTCCAACATTGATCTTGATGGTGTTGAAGAATAAGAACAGAAAAAACATTAATTAACAATTATTAGATATGATACAATACTATTCAAATCTATTCTATTCTTGCTACTTTGTAAACGTTGTTGCAATGGTTGTCCAAATTGGCTGGGATGCACTTGTCAGATTGGTGGGAGACGGTGAACATTGTGAAAATCGGCATGTTTCTATTGACACACACACACAGATATATATATATATAGAATTAACCAGAGCCTTTGTACATGTTAGTGTTTGTACCAAGCCGTGTTTTGTTCTTTGACATATTTTTGAGCTCCCACGTCTTGAAGAGATCCCTGAAGTCATTCCGCGTTTCTGCCAGAGACTGCGTGGTCAGACGCATCGGCGATTCGTGCCTGGGCAACTCTTCCCCGGCCGCCCGGGTCGCCCGGGTGAGTTGCGGAGACATCGCCACGGGCGCGGAAGACGCAACGCGGCGAGGCGTCACCGAGGCGTTTTTCCAACTTATGCAGCGGGTTCAGACTGGAGCTGGGCTAAAGGCTCGACGATAGTAGCTCCACTTGACTCTTGGAAAAGAAAAAGACTGGCAGATCTGCAAACATGTTTGGTGCCGGATTCATGAAGTTGATCATACTTGCCAGACAAATGATCAGAAGAGGAGTCTATGATTGTATTTACAATCTACATGTGTATCTCCTGGGTGTAGAAGACGTATGTCATGTAGGTCGATAGGTTTGAAATGGTTTGAACATGTTTCAGACATACGGAAGCAACACATACTGTATCTTGGGAGACAGGATGAAGCTCTGAGCTTGCGACATGAGCCACCTTACCCTGTCGCTCTTTGTGGCTACGCGGGTCTCAACTTCCATCAGATGACAAAACAATATGCCACTCCAAAGATCTACAAAAGCTGACATGACAGCAGACCGCAGGCAGTGCCTTGGCACAATCATCTCAGGAATCTGAGGCAGAAAGACAAATCTTCCTTGTCGATCTCCCTGATCACCACAGCTTTACTGCGACTTAGCTGATTAAAACATGGCAAAACGATCAGCAGAAAATGCTGTGCCATCGCTGGGCTGTGAGATATGGTGGCCTCACACGTGCCCCTCTGACTGGGTGGGGTGCTCAGCGAGTTCGGCGAGAGAGTTTGATCACCGAAACATTTGAGGGCCAAGAGTCATGTGGGAAATATTCAAATATACTTAAAGATACAGTATATACATGTTTTATCATGTTTTCAGATCCACATGAACGAAATTTTTCGATAAAATTCGTTGATGTTCCACAAATGATACGCCGCTGAGACGCCGCTGAAACCCTGGTGCTTTGGTGCTTTCTACTGCCGTGAGGCGGTGGCCATTTTCCTCTGCGCTGTCTGCAGTTGAGCCCGCAGCTCAAGTGGTCGAGTGGTCGAGTGGTTCATTTCAGCTCTCTGAGTTGGTGAAACGAATCATGATAAAAAGTTCAACACATCACATGATCCAAGATCCAACCGCATCATATTGTTGCTCATGATTATCGCATCAACTTTAAAACTATTACATTAAGTATCACTGTATATCCCGTTCTATCCTATGATGTCCCTGCAAAATGCGTGGTTTGATATGTTTTCCACCTGTTTCTTTCTGTTTTTCGGACCCCAACCCGCCGGTGCCCTGGGTGCCCTGCGTGCCCTGCTTAAGGCTCCATGCCGTCCAAGCTTTTCGACGCCGCGCCGTGTTGGATCTCACCAGAGCCTTAGAGGCTTCCAGCGGCACGGGCGTTCCGGTGCAGCTCAGCTGGGGCCCCCGGTGGTGGATGGGAAGATCAGGGCATTTGCTGCTAAAATCATCTAAAATCGATAAACATTTGGAAAAGACGTCGAAAACCCTGACTGATGATGACTGGTTTGCATACAGTTTTGGTTTCAGACTTTTGACAGTGCTCCTTTGGTGGAAGGGTAAGCTCTCGCTTTGTCTGTAGGTGAGAAGCTGCGAAACATCGCTAGCGAAGAGGTCTGGCATGCGTTGGAGGGATGCTGGTGGTATCCAGTCTACACAGAACTTGCGGTATGAACAGATCGTGTGTGATTGATGTGATCCAGTCTTCACTTGCGGGATTGCTTCAGAATTATTGAAGCCTCAAAGCATCTCAAAGCCAATTCCTCAGCAACCACGAGAAATTTGAGGTGACCACTGCATTGGGTGAGACCGGCTCAAAGGCTGGATAGGGTGGGATCGAGCTGAGCTGGTGGCACTTTGAGTCACTTGAGCCTGAAAAGCAAACACCAAACAGCCACAGGGGTCTTTCTAAAGATTGGACACCTCAACAATCAACATGGAAGGTCGGGTACTCTATCTCAAGGAAAATACTCTGTTGACTTTTGACAAAACCTTCCCGTGATTGGCTGGATCTCAGTTGTGCCTGGTGGCAAGATTTTGGCTCCACTTTTTTGCTGGGCACGTCTTGGGCGTTGCGTCGCTCAGCAGCTGTCATGAGGCTGGGACCAAAGTTGTGAAGTAGAATCTGAGTAGACCAGCTACCATTGGCCCAGTATTATTCCACATGTGCCAAGAACTAGAGACTAAAGGTACGGTCCGTTAGTTTTATTTAGTATGCTTTGGTGATGTTGAGTGGATCTTCTGCGCACTTCTGAACTCCTCAGTGAATCCTCTTGGACCCACCAAGAAACCACCGGCTGCAATCCCAGGCCTCCAGTCACAGCCCTGGTGGGCCTGGTGGCTGCGCTGCTGCCATGCTTGGAGGCTCTTCCGAAGGCCGCCATGAATTGCTGGGTCGTCGAGTCGGGATGGAGTTCACCTAGAACACATTTTGCTAGCAATGTGGTTTGGAAGCACTTTTCTTTCTTTTTTTCCGCCTCCTTTTCATTTCTTGGTATTCATCATGGATCGTCAAAAGGCATGAAATGAGCACAATTAGGGTCCAACAGAATCAAACCTTCTTGCAATGTCATGTTCCCAGCCGACCTTCGCATGGGAGGCAAATAGCGGCCTCACTAGACTGGAGCAGGAAGAATTGGCTTTCATGAAGAGTCTCTTGGAGCCATTGGAGCCGTTGGGGTTTTGAACCTCCATCCAAAGTGAAACATCTCTAAGATTTCTTGGTGAAGCAATGTGACAATGTGAACTAGGTCAGTTGCGACGAGAGGCATCCTTAGAAGTGGATATGTACGAAGACATTTACCAGAAGTGGCTGCAAAGGTATGACAAAGCCTTAATAGATCACAGACTCCGCATCCTCTGTTTCTCACTTCTGAGGTTCCCTGAAGCGTGAAATGGATGATGCCTCTCAGCAAGCATTGGGGTTCATTGGAGATATGCATAGTCAGCATTGGCTACACTGTGACATTATCACGTGCACTTTGGCGCATTCACATCGCGGTCATCCGCAAAACATGAGGCCTCTGACCCTGTGCATGATAGCTTGCACGGGCAAGAGAAGGCCATCCGGAAAGCATACAGCTGCCTGGCGATGAGCTGCAACAGCTTTCAACAGACGTATTTCGAGTTTGATGAAATCAGAGAAGAAGACGAAGTCTGTTTTTTTGTACGTTTTAGACTTAGATGGTTTTGATATGTGATGAAACTGCCAAACTCATGGTCGTTCTGGGACATGCTGACCCCTGGAGAAAAGACCATGAGTTGCTCGACAGGGTACACTGCTCTTCCTGCAACGGCCTTGTGGCGATTTGCTGAGGAAATATTGCCCGTAGATTCAAGCGCAATATCTTTGATGATCAGGCGCTGGTGAGAAATGTTGGGGCTAGGGAGTTGCACACTTCGGCTGTTGATGATCTTTGATGCAGCTTGTGTGTTTCAGTAGTGTCGGACCAACACCATGCATTGTCATGTCCTCATTTCTTTGTTGGCATGATCTTCAGGTGAAGTTTGAGTTCCAGATGCGCATCTTGAATCTAGCAAAGGACGGACACTGCATGGCGGCTGCGGAAGACACATTCTTGGCTCTTTTGCAAGAATTGTTCTGAGTTTCATGGGGGGTTCTTGAACTTCATGTATTCTTGATACTGGAACTTGTAGGAAACGAACGTACGGAACTGATTCTTGTCCGTCGGAGGAGGCCCTGATGAAGGGCGATGGTCTGGGTGCAGAAGGATGGGCTGATGAAGATGATGAAGAAGAGGAGAGATACTCGAGATATCTTGAGATAATTCTGACCTCGGCAGCTGTCATGCAATCCAAAATCAGCGTGTTGCCAACCTGAAAACTTCCAAACCCGTTGGATCTTTCCACTTTGTTTATCAGGTTTTGGCTTGCTTTTGATGCTTTTTGGGAGCCAAGTGGGAATGATTTTGCAATCCTCAGGATGAGAATGCTACGAAAGGTCCTGGCAGAGAACTGCTGCAATCTGAGACACAGATGTTTCAACCAAGCAGCCAGAATTGCTGCAGTAGTGTGCGAGCTTATCCTTCCCCCTTAGCATGTCGCGCATTCGACAAATTCGTTGCGAATAACAACAGCTAGATCACTTACAGTAACAGGTATGATCTCCAATGACTGCATGCAAAGCAGGAAACAATTTGTGCCAATTCTCTTCTCCATGCACGGTGCGGTCAGTGCCATAACCCCCAGGCCTGGAGGGAGTCGATCTAGCGATGATATCTTGAGCCTTGGTGGTAGCAGACTGGCGCTTTTTTGTCCCTTGACTCCTTCAATCACAACTACCATGCATGAACTTAGGAAGCAAATCCACGGCTGGCAGGACAGGGCTCTTCAGGGTAGGTGACATTCACAGGCTGCAAAGTGGGGATGAAGGGCAATCCTACTAGGACAAATTGTTGACCACTCCAACCCAGCGTCAAAAAGCTCTGTGACTCCAGGAGTTTGCGCTGGAGGAAGGGATTAGGTTCGATGATCCCGACAAGGCTGGCGGTCTGTGAGGAGTTTGAACTGCCACTTGCAGTCATCGTGCGGACATTCGTGGGACTCATAACCCCAAAGTTGGCAAGTGGGAAGCTGACAGTTTGTTGATGTTTGATCACGGAGGAGTGCATCAGTCTTGAATTTATGAGACCCTCTCAATCCAATGAATCTCCATGTCACTGCGCCGAAGCCAACCCATTTCAATCAAACTGTCGTATTTGCCTAGTGCTTCAAAGTGGTTCTGATGCAACGAAATTCTCCTTATGCCTTCAGGAAAGAACTGCAGCAGCAGGGTCAAATTCAGCACATGTTGAACCCCCTCAATGATTGTCGTGCACAGCGGCCTGAAACGTTTGAAACAGTTCTAAACACATCAAAGTTGGAGGTCGGAGGCCCCTTCTAGGGATGTTCCGAGGGGTGGAAAAGGCAACCCAATTTGAGATACAGAAAATGGCTCAAGGCTCAACACTCAGACAGTGATCCCTAGATATTGGCCATATATATTCTGATTCTCATTTTATCTCATTTTTAAATACAAAACATCCGATGTTTTTGGCACCCAGCAACTTTTACATGTGACTTTTTCTCCCATGTTTCCTGAGAGGCCTTCTTCATCGGTCACACGCAGCATGGCTATCGGGACGCCTTCGCGGGCAATTGGAGTCAATTTCTCCGGGAGGACGACTGGTGTAAAAACTTTCTGTAGATTGAGAGTTGCAAGATCGCCAGCAACGGAGATTTGTGCTCCCTGCCCTGGCGCCGGGGTGTATGGGCAAACACCTTTGGAGCCTTTATGGGGATCTATTCGTATCTATTCGTTGCATCTTGGGATGTTCAAGGACAAGATACGGCTGACCCCTTAGCAACTTGGTTGAAGTGTAGCAAGATATCTCATCAAGCCTCTCTGGGAGGAACTCTCAGACCTGTGGCCGGCGGCCTCGGGATTACGGTCCGGGAACTCAAAGGTTTGCATCATTAGGTTGAGTCTTCCAAGCAGCAACATGTGTGGTCATCCATTGGTTGGTAGACTGGTTGGGATGGTCAATTCACTTTTCTTGTTTGATTGGTTGGCTTGGTCATTTTGCAGTTCGGTTGGTTTGGCTGGGCCATAGATGTCCTTTTCCTACTGGTTGGTTGAACAATAGAGAGGTTTTCATGGTAAGTGATGATTAGATGGTATACCAGACTGGCCCATCTATTTCTCCCAACAGGACATGGTTGGGTTAGGCTGATCAGCTTCAGTCAGCGAGGTACCAAGTGGAGCTGGACGGCAGCGCCAGTAGTGAAGCCCGCGCCCACTCTCTGCGCAGCGGAGCTCAGATCTGACAGCTTAGGGAAGTGTTGGATCACGGCATGATGGCACATTGGCCAGATGTGTCCCAAAGCTTTCGACACCCTAGCATCTTCCATTAGATGGATGGATGGATGGACGGATGGATAGAGATAGAGAATGATAGAGATAGAGATAGAAATAGAGATAGAGTAATAGATAGAGTAATAGAGATAATGATATCCATAGAGACATAGACAGACCCACACATCAACCATCAAACTATATGACTGACATTGACTGACATTGACTGACCTTGACTGACATTGACTGACTAATATGAATAACTATACTGACTATACTATGAATAATTCAATATATTTGGAAAATAACTATAGTATATCTGAATTATCCAAAGAATTCCAAACTCTGATGGTCTCCGCCTCCAGGCCTGGCAGAACAAGCCCGGCAGCTGGCGCGCGAGTCCCTGGCCGAGGTGGCGGGATTTCTGCATCGCTGCGGTGCCTCGGTCGGTGCAAGTGGTGAAACATGTGCGAAACAGGTGAGAAACATGTGAAATCTTGGGAAAAATGTGGGAAAACTTGAGAAAAATGTGTGAAATCTTGGGAAGAATGTGGGAAAACCGACATTTCATGAAGTTTCTTTATTTTCTTTGACATGCACTTGTATTTGAAGGGGACATGCCTTTTTTTGTGGGGAAGGGGGAGGGAAGGAATTGCTGGAGTTGAGATTTCTGATGTAAAGAAGGGGTTGGCACCTCAAAAATCTGCAGGCTGTACGGATAATTATACAATAGATTGAGGTTTCCTAAAATGGGGGTACCACTAAATCATCCATTTTAATGGGATTTTCCATCATGAGCCATCAATTTTTGGGGTACCACCATTTATGGAACCCCCCATGTAGGCCCATATATATATATATAGTATATATATATAGTATATATATATATAGTATATATATATATATAGTATATATATAATGTATATATATATATACACATATATACTGATAATATATATTATATATAGTATGATATGTATATATATATATATATATATGTTATGTATAGAGTAGTTTTCATGTGCGTGGCCGAGGTGGCCGGGATCCCCCTCTGGCTGGGCCTGTGCCGGAGAGTGGAAACACAGCAGCCTGGGTAGACGTGCATTTGAAGGCACTCTGCTGCATCCTGTGGCTCCAAAGGTCTCATCATAAGAAGAAACAACCAACTAGTCGTAATATGCATTACTCATTTTTTATCCCCATTTCCGTACAACTAATTCATGGTTTTCATTGACAGTTTATTTCCGTGTCTCACTTGGGTTTCTCCAAGAATGCTTCAGGTTTCTCGGAATCTCCGGGCCTTATTTGCGGGGCACTCCACTTCGCTGATCGAGTCTTGCGCCATGGGGGCTGATAGAGAGGCCCGAGACCTGGGAATGAAGCCGTAGCACATGCTCTTTGAATCAGATAGCTGAGCATAATGTGGGTAAAACAACAATAAACCACCCATTTGGGAATGGTGTATACCACCTATTTATGGTGATTTAGGGGATTGTTTATGATTGTTTTACCAACATTAGGATATGATACAACTTAAACTTTAGGAAACGAGAGTAGCAAGAGACAAACACATATCCCATGCACGGTTTGAATCCGATCAATTTCCAAGTAATTATGACCTTCTGGCCAAACAAATGGGCAGCGCAAAGTTGCTCAGCACCTGATGTCTTTTTGTGGGGTTCTTCATCAACATATCCATCCACAGCTTCAATTAGTGGGCCCCCAACAAATTTCTCCATCAACGCATTCCACCTGAGGGCTTTGCCTTTGGTTCCACCAGAAACATGTGTTAACCCCCAGAGAAATGGGTACAGTAGTTCTACCCTCGTCAACCTGTGGACGGAATCATGACCCTGTCATTTGTGGCAGCACTTTCCAACTGAAGTGTGGATTTATGGTCAGTAGTTAAACAAGATACATTCCAAGGTGATCCCAAGATAGATCCAAACATGTGTCCATATATTTGTTTCGGCAATCTCGATAAACATATCAATCCAACTATAATCTAAAGATTCTATTTCAAATATCCCTACATACCATCATGGTTAAATCATGTAGATCATTCTGTATATAATATACCAGGTAGATACCATAGATACGAAATATACATACCGTCTGGTAAACTAACATAGCTATTGAAAATGGCCATACAAATAGTGGATTTTCCTAATCCCTTCCCCCTATTACTAAACGTCCCCCAAATACTAAAAACTAGGGTCCATCTCCAATTTTGGGAAATTTGTGGTTGGCCAATTTGACTTTTAANCCCTAATAATAAAAACTAGTTAACCCCGGGGTGCTTATTATTAGGGTCCCCTGAATCCAAGTAGTTTTTAGTATTAAGGTCTGGCGCTTACTATTAGGGTCCGCTTCGAAATCCAATTTTTTGCAACGTATTAATTGCGTTTTAAATTGAGATTTAATTGATTTTGAAATCGAGAAAAGTAGTTTTTAATATTAANCCGCTTCGAAATCCAATTTTTTGCAACGTATTAATTGCGTTTTAAATTGAGATTTAATTGATTTTGAAATCGAGAAAAGTAGTTTTTAATATTAAGGTCCGGCGCTTACTATTAGGGTCCGCTTCGAAATCCAATTTTTTGCAACGTATTAATTGCGTTTTAAATTGAGATTTAATTGNTTTTAATATTAAGGTCCGGCGCTTACTATTAGGGTCCGCTTCGAAATCCAATTTTTTGCAACGTATTAATTGCGTTTTAAATTGAGATTTAATTGATTTTGAAATCGAGAAAAATAGTTTTTAATATTA